>JAVFBW010158965.1:0-11776 GCA_034783835.1 Mopalia ciliata
TGCAACATTGTTTCTCTATAAGATACATTAATCTATTCATAGCCTAGGACTTAAAATCACATCTTGAAATTCACTGTATAATATTCTCTATTTAATTGAGCTCTATAATACAGTTTATTATTTAATAAACATGGATTATGACACTCTGTAAAAGGAAACCTGACTCGTCGCTGAACCAAACTCGCCGCCAGTTTCTCAAGTTCAAGCTCTGTATATTCGTGCACCAGCAAAAGCGTAAACGTCGATGTTGGCGTTGCAGAACGGGGCCAACGTATGGTCTCCTAGCCCGTAAACCAGCTTTTCGAAGTCGGTTTCGAACGGTTTGTGCAGACACCCGTCTCAAACCAGGTACTTGTCCAGCTGTGTTCGTTGCTTTGGTATAGTTCGGTGACGCAAGTGATGGACCCGGATGTAGCGATCTTGTTCTGCAGTTGTTATGCGAGGTCTACCACTTCGGTCTTCTGCTGATTGAAATCGCTGGAACCTGTTCCAAAGACGTGCAATTGTGCTCTGTCTGACGCTCATGTGTGTGCCACTTCAGACTGCGATTGACCTAACTGGAGGCGGTCAATCGCAATGTTTCGATTAGCGAGGTTAGGTCTCAGCATATTGTAACTGTGTACAGTGACATGGGAAAGGCACATCATTGTTGTTGTTGTTTATTTGTTTGGGTGGCGGCTCCATTCTGCATCATTGCCAGAATTGCAGCTTTAAATACCCATCACAACCCCAGTATTTTCCCAGAGTTTCATTTGTATTCGTTAAAGTCTTAATATTTCATGTCGCTTAACACGAATTTCCACAGAAACACGCCCCAACGTGTGTAAATTATTTTCGCAGAGTAGTTGGCCATGTTGTCCCATTCCAGAAGCATTGAGAAAACATAATCATCCATCGCCATTTTACACAAGAAACGATTTTTTTAAAAATCAACACTTTCTTGTGACATTTCATTCTATTCCACATATGTGGAATTATTTTTCATCTGTGTTAGATAAAGTCATTTATTTTTCATAAATGGAAAATAATTTCACATATGTGGGCAAGAATTTCACATGTCTTCTAAGATTGATTGGTGTCATTTTCTTTATACTTTCATTCTCATTGATGAGCTTTAAAAAAATACTTTTTCACCTGTTTTGTTTACAGTTCAGCGCTCATGTGCGCATTACTCCAAAGTCTCCAGGTTTCATTCACAATCCGACATGGAAAGAGAAAATGCACTGTTTGGCTTATGTTGTGAACGGAACGTATGTCAACCTCAACCCTGCAAGTATTAAAGAGAAATTCAGCGAACTGCGTGCTTTGGCCAGTTCTAGAGGTACCGGTATATAAATACATATATTCGATTTGCAGTGTTCATAGCTCAGTTTGTGTTTATTTACTTTATTTATTTAATGTTTACCTCCCGACCGGGCAGGTATATTCTGTTAAAAGCACTCTTGTTTGTCGTCATGGAGATGTGACACCAAAGCATATTAAATAGCTTCGATTGGTTCCTCAAAATGGCTCAAATTGACCAGTCAAATCTGGGTTGATAAATGCCGAAGATTTCCCCTCTGGAGCCCGAGTTTATCGAGCGTTTGTTATTATTGTTTTTAACATGTGTATGTCTACAGCATATACTATATTGACGATACAGTCAAACATGTATAAAAATACATTAATTGTCTATATTTTGTTTTGATGTCGTGCTTACCACGGCTTCGTGTTGTTTGGCCGAGTGGGTATGTTGCTTTACCTTGTTTATTTAAACCGCGCTTTCTTAAATCCCAATTTACCTTTTTTTACCGTTAGTCACCAGCATAACTGCTGGCAAAGGAAAATCAAACATGGATTATTTAATTTTGAAACTACTAAGTGAAACAGTATCCGATTGCATTCCTGTATTCGGAACGTTACTTTCACCTTTCGCAACACCAGCTTTGATTGAATTGGATCAAATTATACACACCAGTATGGTCTTTAACGAACATTTGTGTTCACCACTTACTTCATGCACTATAGTATGTGGGCTGAGACATGCTATTGCCTGTTTATTCCAATAATCATGAATAACAACCATCGCAGAAGACCAAGTCAAAAACAGACATAACGACATATTATTTTGGATTAAGAAGACCACAGTTTTATTTGCTTAAATTGACATTAAATCGAATGGCGAGATCCCAGCGAATTTGCTGAACACCAACCTTGCGGTAGGCTATACGAGCGAAACAGCTTAAAATTTACATTTACAGTGTGCATTACCATACACCACCACAACCAAACGCTCCTTGAAAAATTCCAAGTGAGAACCGTATCTCTAGTGATATACTTAGATGGCAGTATTTTGGCCAAAAATGATAATGCTCGCTCCTTTGATATACCTAGATGATAGCAATAAAATGTCCGCAACATATCTGCCTAGTATCCCACACTAAGGCACTGTTACACGCATCCCATCTGTATCCTATCGAGATTGCATACCCAAAACAAAACTTTCACGCGAGGATCCCGCCCGCCGACCATAAAACTGTGCCAGTACATAACGACCTATTAATTTGGATTTAGAAGGCCATAGTTTTATATGCTTAAATTGACATTAAATCAGCGAATTTGCTGAACACCAACCTTGCGGTATACTGGCGAAACAGCTTAAAATTTATATTTATACTGTGCATTACCATGCACCACCACAAGCCAAACGCTCCTTGAGAAGTTCAAAGTGAGAACCGTATCTCTAGTTATATACTTAGATTATACTATTTTGGCCAAATATAGTAATGCTCTACTAATGCTCTAGTAATGCTTGAACGACCGGTTGTCTCCAAACGGAAAGTTTAACAAATTTCAGCTCACAATTGTCCGGATTGTTTTCCCTCAAATTACGCGAACACACATGATAATAAAACACGCTGGGAAACTCGTGGACAGGGTTTAGGCATGGTTCAAGCTGACCCAGATAGGGAAGACACAAAATGTAAAATTAATATTCGTGTTTACTACAATACAATTAGTATTGACATCACGACTAATACACTAATAGATCGATATATGGCAGTGTATTTTATTTCGCTCCATGTAATTAGATAGACGTCTATGGGAATAATATGACATAATTATACGATAATGGTGTATAGGACGCAATAATCTCGCAAAAAACATTTTCTTGATGTTTTAAGATGCCCCGAACATTTTTGGGGGCCCTCTTTGGTTAAGAAGTACCATTACCCCGCCCCCCAAATGTTACTACATCACTTGCCCATCTATCTGGCTGCTGATAAGGGCACTCCTCCAACCGAGCAAAACCTGCTCTGGCAGTTAAATAACACCTTGAGGTTGTGTGGTCTATGTTTTTCAGCGCAATTTGCCTAGTTGCCCTCGTACCTACCGGACCTTCCATAACCAAAGGCACACGGGTTAATTACTTATTACTCTGTTTATTATTACAGAAATTAGAGTTGTTATTCTGGTCACTAAAATTGACCAGATGTGCGGAGAGGTCGAGGAAAATTTGCGAAATGCTCACAAGAGTGTTATAGTAAAGGACGTCGTGGACAAAATCCAAACACTGACAGGTGTATCCCTGGGATTCATTTTCCTGGTTAAAAACTACTGTGATGAGATAGAGATTGATCCAGACGTCAGCGCATTGAACTTGACAGCTCTTCAGAAAATGATAGATTATGCTGATGATATTCTCGATGATGTGGATCAGCAACAAGACTTGAAAAATGATCCAAAAATGTAAAAAATGAAGAAAAAAAACTTGTCCAGACCATATCTCATATACATTTTGTCCGATTTCTTTCAAATTTGGTTAATAGATGCATTTCATCATTGAAATGTGCATGCTTCATATATAATTTTCGAATTTCGTTTTTTGGAGCAAAAAATGTCAAATATTGGGGAATCAATATTGTCCGGACCATATAGCTTACACTATTGGTCCGATTTTTTTCTTCAAATTTGGTTAATAGATGCATTGTTTCATGTAGATTTGCATGCTTCAAAAATAATTTTCAAAAAATATATATTGTTGTTTTTTTTTTTTTCGGCAAAAAATGGGGAATAAATGAAAACCTCTTGTCCGGACCATATCTCCTATACGTTTGGTCCGATTTTTTTTTCAAATTTGGTTAATAGATGCATTCCATCATGTAGATGTGCAAGCTCAAAAAATAATTTTCCAAAAATAGTTATTTTCTGTTTATTGGTAAATAAACAAAATACATGTCTGGGCCATATCTCTTATACTTTTGGTCCGATTACTTTTAAACTTGGATTCTTGCTGTAATTTAGGATGTAAATGTGCACACCACAAAGAGAGTTACCCCTTAACTCCTTAACTTTATGTCCGATCTATTTCAAGTTTGCATCCATACAAAAATATATGTATCGGTTTTGGGGTTTGTTCTTGTTTTAACAGAAAGCTATGATACTTGTACAATACATAATTACAAATTATTTGAAGGGGTTGAATTAATATATGTGTATTTTGTAAAATTAAATTCATTGAAATTTGCATGACAGTTTTGTTGTCAGTGTCCCATGTATACGATATGTATTTAGGTGGGAATTTGTTTATGACGGTTATAAATGTATCTGGAAATATAAAATAGGGAGATAGGGTAGACATATGTTTTTGTCAGAACAAAAACACTCTTCTAGTTTTTGTCACTTATTCTATCACATATTCCCCTGTGTTAGTAATAAACTCAGAGGTATTTAGTGTCATTCAGATCGTTTATTATATCAATAATTCCACGGTGTTGATTATAAATTCAGAGAAAAGTTCACACGGAGTTCAATAGAACATATTATATACAAACAAATATATATATGTATAAGTCCCCACACATACAAAGAAATCAGAATTCGCTCGCTTCGGACATGGTAAACTTCCAATAGTTGGCCTCAAAACTCAACGGCAAAATTCATATCACCAAAATAAACATTTCAAAGTATATCCCTGTATGCAGCTCGTAATAATTCGTTCCAAATAACTTGACAATGTCAAGATATGCCAAATAAGAGTAGAGATGTTTTAGAATACCAAAGCAAATTACTAATTACAAATGTTGTGTTCAGTCGGTCTTTTATAAAAGTCTTGTGTTTTTTTCCAATAAATGGACAAAGAACATTCTCTATAGCCTACTTTTTGTGAAGCCCCAAAAGAGTGTAATAGTCAATGATATTTAAACCTTTACCTCTTATAAATGTTTGTTGTCATAACACTATATAACGAAAATCTTACAATCCTCTTGCCAAATGCCATTATCCGGATAATGAAAGGAGTCACTTTTCGACAACTTGTTATAATATACACCAAACATGTAGAAAGTTGCGTTACTCGTAATTTCTATGATAACTTTGATAGTCACGTACTCCTCTATAATCGAATTTATTACATTTATTAAGTTATGTGGAAGTCAAGCCGCGTTAGCACTGCCTTAGGGGGAAATGTATAAATGTCTTAGCCCTAAATGATGTCTTACCTTCCCCATTTTCTTTTGGCCATGTTATATGTCAGGTATCAACGTCATGCCTCATCACGCTGGAAGAAAACTAGTGCAGGCCTTTCGATAACCCTCTAAGCAGCCTCCGGCCTCAAAATCGGGTCCACAGATGCCTATAGTGGCATAAAGTATTCGTTGAGCAAAAAACCCTGGCACATACTTTAATCGGTCCTTTTGAAGTTTCCAGTTCGAATCTTGACATGTGATGACCGTCACAAAACTTGAGTTACAGAGCCTGGACGGTTATAGGTGCTGTCAAGCCGGCTCGGAATGTAAACAACAGCCCAATCACCTCTCTATCAAATGGTTATAAATACAACATTTTAATGTGACCTATTTAGGCTATAATATTACACCGACCAGAAACCTCCACCCAATTACTTCACATCCATACCAAATACTCCACAAAAAAACAAATTCACAGGGCCAGAAAAAAAATAAAACAAGACTACACACCATTTTTACTAAGAACTTTATTCGAGGCTGACAAAACGCAAGTCAATAATAGTGGTCTTACGTCATCTTTTGAGAAGTGTTTTGAGATGTTGTCACTTCTAACCCACGTGAGTGGGTGTGGTTTATTACAAAGTTTTGTGATGGCGTTGATTGACAGCTAATATAAACAGTCCATCCAATAAAAAAACAATTAGTTACATCAGATCGTTAAAAAAATCAATGAAAGTATACTGATTGGTCCATCCATTGTATAACACATTATTGTCTACAGCTATCTATGTACAATCACATATTGCATTGTAAACGTTATTCGCGGACCTACCTGCGGAGATTCCAACTCTAAGGTATCACCGAGCCATCTTGTCTGGTTGCCAATATTTCGGAAACCAGCTTTCATCGCGCAGTGATACTCGTCGCATCACACTCTTAATACTTTGTAAATAACATGACGTGTTTCGCTTTATCTGTTATTATGAGATATGACCTTTTGAGGTAAAAAATGTCTATACTTTGATTTCGGTTCTGTTGCATTTAATTACTTGTTAAATATATAGACTTGCCTTTAAAGATCAATAAACACGTAATAATCTTTTTTCCTTCCAATATTTAACATAAGCGCGTAAGCCTACATGTATAAAATATTTTGAAAACACTAGATCAAGTCATATGTCTATAACCATGTCGAGGATCGAGTCTTAATTTAACCAAAATTAAAATATGTTACTATCCATTGAAATTTAAAAAGTTGTTGGTCTTATGCTGGCACACCAACGTATAAGTAAAATAACCTAAAGTCTAATATCAAGTCCAAATTTAACAAAATTAAACCCGACAAAATGGTACTGGTATGTTTATCTTTCGCTATAAAGATTTTGAGTGATGCGTTGATGTCTTCCACAAACCGTGCAGGGTCGGTTCACAAGACACTTACGCTCGTATAACAAGCGATCGGCTTACAGTATAGCCCCTACTGGTCAGCCTAGACGCTGGTAGAATGCCAAGTATCTTATTAAAAACCAATTAATCCGCTGTCAATCAAAAATGTCACGACGTATTCAATTTGAAAGAAATGTATGAGATCAAAAGACAAAAGCCTACACGTCTGAGAGCAGCAATTCATAGGCAAATTGATAAGCTTTTGACACTGATTGCAAGGTATTGTATTGCTTTGCCTGTCTCAAAGTCCACACTTGTCAGATCTATCATTCCTTTACTCTGCACATGTTTGACCTAATTTTATCAATTGTTCATGCACATAATAGGTATAAAATTAGTAGTCAAAGTAGAGATTAAAAAAATAATAGACGATTATACCGACACTGTCAAATATTGGATTACCGTTAGAACGTCACGGTTGTTAATCAGTATTTAATAGATCCAGATACTGTCATTATATAGCATATGCTATACTCACAGTAAGATGGCCCTGGTGTATCTTAGAGTCAATGTCTCAACGTAAAAAGTAGAATTGAATATATTTTAGAATGGTTCTTGTCGGTTTCCCTGTCGAGTTTCCCGCTCAAATGTACGAGGCGAGCATGTATAAACGTCATTGGTCGTGGCGAATATTTTGAGTTGCCTCGTACATTTTCCGCTCGAGCTTCCGGTCACTTTTTAAAAATGGATTTTGTAAAAATCACCTCTTATGAAACTAATGAAGCGGATTATACCGTCAATAGACAACGGAAGAAGGTAAGATTTGCCTAACAGACTCTATTCACATCAGCCGAGAGATGATAGCTTCTGTCCATTCGAAAGCAATCGCTTTGTCATGGACCAATGTTGGAGTCGTTAAAGGAGACAGTCCTGGACTAGTATTTTAAGTGGGTTATATAAAATATCAGTTCATCAGGATATGAGTCACTATTTATCTTTGAAAGCAATTATTTAAACTTTTTTAAAAGAATATCCGCTAATTGGATGCCTGTAGTGGGTATATGTTATACACATAATGCTAATAACTACATTAGAGCAGACGTTTGACTCTTTTTGATCAATTACGCAAGCGCTTCACTGTACACCGTTTCACCCTTATTTGCAAAGCACAATGGGAATATAATAAAACACATACAAACACGTTCTGAATTGTACATTTCAGATAATATGGCACTGTCAGCCAGTCGGGTTAATGACCTTATTTTACCAATTATGCTTGCGCAATGTGTTTCCCGTTGGGCTGAAATAAGCTATTAAAACATCCACACCCCAAAAGTGCTTCCGTGAGTCTTACATGGCAAATTTGAAAAGACAGATTAGTTACAAACATAGTACACTCGTTGTAAATAAAAATAATATTTTTTATATTATATTTTTTTAAAAACTTTATTTCTATTAGTGTCAAATCAAATGTAACGTTAAATCTGGCATAAAATAATGTTTCCTTATAAATCCGCAAATCAAATGTTGACTTCCTAACTCCACTCAGCCCAATCATAATGAGCAGTTGGCGGCAAGGCTGGCTTGCTCTCGGCCTCCTGCTGGTTAATCATATTAACCTATGCTTACAATACAGTCATCACTCACCACCATTTTCTCGGCACTTCAGATCTCCATACTGCCTGACCTCAACTGTTCACAAAGGGAGTGGTAAATTTCAGACAGACGGTGGTCTATTCGTTTTGTTGTTTTTTTCGCCCTCACCCTTACGAGACTATCCGAAAATTAGAGTGTCCGAACCTATAGACGTATCACGGTCATTGAATAGAAAATAGAAATGGAGTACATTTGATAAAAGGAAGCTGTATATCAGGAACAAATGGTTTGTAAAGTTAACAAAATGGTTTTAAAAAATAAGACTTTCTCAAAATGACAACATACTGATTAACACCTTTAAGCGTCACAGTTCAATATTACCACGAGACGAAACTTGAATTTGGGACGGTTTCATAACCAAAGGGTTATTCAACGTACTTTAGCTAATTTGCATTACAGACGTATACGGATGCCTAATCAACTATGCTAGTCATCGAAAGTAATCAATGTAGAGTTATAATTGATTAACTAAACGAATAAGTTAACCACGGAGTGCACCAAGTAAGCCTGAGTCTTTCAGTCGGGTATGCCCACATCAACACCCAATTTCATACTCAGCATTGTACATGTAACACTAGCAACCACGGATGTGTTGAGTATTTTCAGAACATTGGTTGGTATTTTTAGCCATTAACTATGAACCAGTGAACCACAATAGCCAAGTATTTGAACTTGTATAGAAGGTTCCAGAATTGAACATGATTCAAAGGCATTAATATAGTATACATGTACTAGAATGAACAATGTAATTGGGGTAGGGATACTCAGCATTCATATAACATATTTTAATAGTAAAGATACTTGGAGACATATATCAATGACAATAGTGCAAACCAAAATTACCAGTGACAATAATTCACTTTGAGGGCAGATAATGCATTCCTAAGGCGCAAGCACTGTCATGTCGCACCGACAGGATTTACACGTGCACGTACACAGATTTAAGTTGATCAAATAGTAAGTTGAACTTATATTCAACAACACTGTCCTGACACGATTGTACCAAAAAGAGCTGAGGGGGTATTCATTTACTCAAGGGTATTTCACTTAAGTAACAGTATAGCACAGTCAAGGGAGTGTCCTAATAATCATTTATAGGAAGGAGAAAAAATAACACTGAAGTACAAACAAAAGAATACACCCTGGTCTAACTACTATCACACTTGGAATAGTTTCAAATTCAGGACATTTACTAGAATTGATTGATAAGTTGTTGTTTTAGGCCACATTCTGCGGTATCTCAGCTACGCTGTGGGTGAACACGGTCAAGTTATTAAATTTTTTATTATTCATATTTGACATAATTGAAATCAGAAACATGCACCCTCGGCAGCAAAAATCAAAGAGAATAACAAGTTGAAACGAACAGGACTTACAGAAGTGTTAAAAAGGCTTAATATTGTAACGACCAACGGCCAGTTATGTGAATTAATAATTGACTGTGATCGGTCAGGATTTTAATAAACAAAGTTTCAGTTAATTTATCCAGTAATGCAATTAATCAGTTCTGACACCACCGGTATGACCGGAATTGTTAAGAACCAGTAAGGTTCTAAATCTCGAGATAATTACCTATAAGATAAAGACACGAGAGATAAGTTATATTAAAACTTATATAACTTTATTTACAACAGACAATTAATACAATTGGATTGGGAGACGTAAATTTAACACAATGTTCCAATTGACGATTCAATCCCATGTCTTTATATCCGCAAATCTTCTATCTCTTGTTCTGTCTTCTTATCATCTATCTCTTGTTCTCTTCCTTTATCTTATCGTATAATCTTATATCTCTTGTTCCCTTTTCTTATCTTCAAATTCTCTATTATCTGTCTTCTCTTGTCCTATAGTCTTCTATCTCTTGTTCCCTCTTCTTATCTTCAAATCTTCTATCTTCTCTTGTATTATAATCTTCTTTCTCTTGTTCTTTCTTAATTCTTATCTTATATTCTTCTATCTTCTGCTCTCTCTTCTTATCTTCTTTCTCTTGGTTACTCTTCTGCTATCTTCTATCTCTTGCTCTCTCTTCTTATCTTCAAATCCTCTATTTCCTATCTTCTCTTATCTTATAATCTTCTATCTGTTTTCTTATCTTCAGTTTCTCTCTTCTTGTCGTCTATCTTCTATTCTAGTTGGATTCCCTTATTGGGTTATCTAACTGAGGCTGAATCTCCGATACTTAAAGAATAGATTACCTGTATGTTTACCCTACCTTGCGTATAGCTCCGGGTTATTTCACTTAGTAATCCAATCGTGTAATTAAGACAATGGTCTGTCACAAACCCGTGCCAATACAGCCTGGATATACATGTATATACCTGTTCGTTGGCTATTTATTACGGTGTTTTGACGGAGACGTGTCTGCGTACAATATTAAGTATTACCCGTATGTTTATTCTGCTTGATCTGTAACTCCAGTTTATGTCACTTGGTATCTCAATAGTGTAATACAGACAATTACGTGTCATACGACCGTGTTAATGTCGCCTGGATATAAGTACCCGTTCGTTGGCAATTTAGTACGGTATTTTGACGAAGACATGTCTCTGTACAATATTAAGTATTACCCGTATGTTTATTCTGATTGATGTGTAGCTCCAGTTTATGTCACTTGGTATCTCAATAGTGTAATTGAGACAAGCGTGTGTCATATACGGCCGTGTTTTAACAACCTGGATATAAGTACCCGTTCGTTGGATATTTAGTACGTGTTTGACGCAGACGTGTCTCGGTACAATATTGAGTATTAACCCGTATGTTTATTCTGCTTGATGTGTAGCTCCTGTTTATTTCATGGGTTGTTGAGTCAATCTTCCCCGTAATAACGTAATCACTCAGACTATGATCACATTTAACGTGTCAACGTTAGCAACTGAAAAAAGCTCACATTCAAGACTATATAACAGTTCTGTTTTTGTCACTAGTGATATCTCATCCAACAATTGCAGAAGAAACATGGCATCAGTAATGACTAGAGTGGAATTTATTCCAACTTCATGAAGGGGGCGAAAGCTAGTAATCAACGGTTATTCCTACCGTATTAACCGCAAGACTACAGAAAAATCCTGGTGGAAGTGTGCTGTCAAAGGTTGTTCTGCCGGAGCGTGCACTGTAGATGGCAGGCTGACTGGGACTTTGAAGGAACACACACACCCTCCGTGTCATTCGAATCCACAAGTCCAGCTCGTAATGAATTCCATACGAAAGAGAGCCAGAGAAGAGACGACCGCCATACCCACCATTTATACAGAGGAGATATCCAAACTAAGATCAGATGAAACCCA
>JAVFBW010158976.1:0-11773 GCA_034783835.1 Mopalia ciliata
TTGGGCTGGCACGTCGTCATATAAGTGAAATACCCTTGAGTACGACGTTAAACCCCAATCAAACAAACAAACAAACAGATAAGAAATCATAGTAATAGCAATGAAGAGAAAAGTGTGGTTGACAACCTAAAATACAGAGGGTTAGGCTGTGGTTTTTAAGGTCTGAGAAATATATAATACTGAAGGGACAGGCAATTTATACCTTTTCTCTCGAAAAAATTAGGTTACTAAATGAAACCGCATACTGTTAATATTTCCATGCTAGCCACTCCCACCACAATTTTGTCAACTTTTCACCTCAGATTTGTAGATTTGTTGTATGGTAGTGCTAGTTTCAATGATTGTATGAATACACTGATGTCATATAAGTGAAATATCATTAAACCTGAAATAAAACAACAGTTTATTAGTTAATCAACCCTAGAGCACCAATAAAGAATTACACAGATCATTTTTCCAGGTTAATTATTTCTATTGTTTGATTAATCCTTCTAATAGCTTCCCCAAGCACGAGCATTATCAAGATGGGACAAGTACGCCAAGCTCAAGGGAATTCAGAACAAGAAGAAAAGTCGAATGGTCTGGGACGAACATAAAAAGGTAACAGGATTATGGAAGTTTTAAACTAACCTGTTATAGATAGCTGTTTTTAACATGTTGCTACATAGGTGGATATCTTAACACATCAATCTGGTTATGTTCTGTGTATAAACAGTTGCATTAAATGCAAAAAGTATCTTCACTTTAAAATTTTTGAATATACTTTATAGAATTATGTTGGTACTTACTTATTCTGCATAAATCCCATGGCATTGTTTATTTCACACAAATGAAGAACAAGTCAGATGATTTATTTTGCCATGTTATAACATTTATGTGTTTTGTAGGAATACCGTCCCCGATGGGGTTACAAGCGAGCTAATGATGATTCACAAGATTGGGTGATTGAAATACCGGATAATGCTGGTAAATATCACAAGATACACTCTGTACAATATTAATTTTTTGTGGGCAACACTTAATTCATTTTCAAAACGGTACACAGACCAAATACCTGAAGTAATACATGTAAGACACGTGCTGTACTGTATTTAGTTGTGCATCAGACTGTTGAACGGTTTTAATGAACAGCAGATAACACCTGTTTAAAGCGGCTATTGAACCCTGCTCACAGTCGTGGGTTAGCTAGTGTGCTTTCTAAAGCCTACTTCAATGTACTGTTAAGGGGATCGAGTCTGACTGTTGCCCCTCAGCTATATGAGGGAGTCGAAAATGTGGCTCCAACAATCGCGGGGGTTGTTTTATGAGGTTTCCTCCGTAATAGGGCAAGGAACAGTGTGAAGTGGAGAATCTGCCGTCATATAAGTGAAATACCCTTGAGTACGTAATTAAACAAGCAAACAAAAAAGCTATTTAGTCCTAGGCATAAAAAGGGAAGTTTCTCAGTGATCATGAAATCACCCTGAAATTTATCATTACAATGAAAATATTATGTACTGGCCACAATAGAGCCAAGGGGTGTATACTGGTCAATTTTGAACAGTCTTATCAAGTTGGTGAAACATATTTAATCCTCCTTCACCCCTAGCATTTAATCATTTTAATAAAACAGGTTTACAAACAAGTATCTTGAAACTAAGTCTTTTCAATTTTTTACGCCCCGTAAGGGAGCGGGGGGGCCATGGCCCTGCAGAATACTTCCTCGGTCGATCGTAAGAGGTTGCTTTCTTTTGCCCTGGTGTTTCCAGAGCTAAAGGTTAACGCGAAGCAGATTTGTTTGTGATGTTCTGTATTTCTGTCCGTCATATAAGTGAAATACCCTTGAGTACGATGTTAAACACCAATCAAACAAACAAACAATCAATTTTTAACAACTTCATGTTATGTATGTGGCTCCAGCAATCGCCAAGGTGGTTTTTACAAGGTTAACTCTCGGTTTTCCTTCATCATTAGGAAAGAAACAGTATGAAGTGGACAATCTGTTGCCACATAAGGGGAAAACCTTTGAGTATGACTTAAAGTCGACTTTAAACACCAATCAAACCAAACAAACATATGTTGTTGTCATTTTCTGAGGTACATGTGTCATCTTACAACTGGTTGTAACACAACAGTGGAATATTTGCAAACATTTATTCAAATCAAAAATCAGGGCCCGAGATAATGAACATAGCTTAGCATAGGTTTCAGTTAAGATTTGTGTCAATAAGAAAATTATTTAATTGATAAATTGTTTATTCTCTGTAGATCCATATGAAGATCAATTTGAAAAACGACGAAAGGAGAAGTCTGAACGAGTCAATAAAAATGAATTGAACAGATTGAGGAATATTGCCAGAGCTCAGAGGACAAAAGGTAAAAAGAGTGCACACGCATATTTTTTCTGTATTTTCATATGTTCCTGTTTTTGTAAAAGCTACAGTTGCTAAAGTTATCCCATGTGCTGTTTGGTAGGTGAAAATGTGGTCTGGGGAATGGGAAGCACCATTGTGTCTCAGAAAAAAATATCTGTTATCACCTTTCCCCTTAATATAATTACATGTGTTGCAATTTCTGTTTTCCATATAAAAGGTAAATTTATTACAAACTTGTTTGCTATTAAGCAGCCCTCTAGGTAAGGGTAGTTTGTTCGAAGAGTAGCAATGCTATCTGCCCTGGAGAAAAATTAACTTTCCTACATTATTGAAACAGTTTACATCTTTGTTGTGCTAGTGTTTAGGGGATAGTGGAATATTAGGTTTCCTCTCGGTTTTCCATCGTAATAAGGCTGTGTACAGTGTGAAGTGGACAATCCCTCGTCATATAAGTGAAATACCCTTGAGTACAACGTTAAGCACCAATCAAACAAAATCTGTCTGTGTTAGGGAGATTTCCTTTAGATGGCAAGTCATTAATATGATAGAGCATAGTGAGGATATAAAAAAAACGAATTAAGTCCTAGTGATATTCTGCTTGCTTATATTATTAATTTTGATTCGTATCATTTTGTCTCACAGTGCCTGGCGTAGGCTTGACCCCAACCGACACACCATCTAAAGATCATATAGGAAAAGCTCTGGCAGTAGCCAAGCGATCTACAGCTTCAATTGGTCGCTTCACAGACACATTACCGAAAGAGAAACCTTCTAGATTCACAGGCAAAAAGAGACAGGTAGGTCTATCAAAGAGCACGAAGACACAAAAAATTATACGTGATTTTATTCTAATTTTTAATTCAGTTTTATATGAGCTTAATTCAATGCCACAAGATGTTTCCCAACCCGTTAAAATCTGATACATTTTGTAAGTTTAACTTTAATTCTGTAGTTATGAAAGTAGCCAATCTGGATCTGAAAAACAATTCAGGCCCCTGTGATCAAGTCAAAGTGAGAGGTCAACCTGCACGTTTTCTGTAAATAAACTCCCAACTTCTGTTCTATCCAAAGTTTGACCCAGACTTCTTTTGAAATTTTCATTTACCCTGGCAGGACCTTCAGTATGGCATTGAATCCCAATCAAACAAAACAATCCACTCAATGATCAATAAATTCTGGAAATAATTACCCAGTTATGAAATTTTGAAGCCATTATTCGTTGATAATTTCCAACTTTATTGTGCTTGTATTTCAGTTTGAGCCTAACTATGGAGATTCTGGTAAAGAGAAGAAGAAACAGTTAGATATCCTTGGTTCAGTGTTAAACAAACAACCTAAAATAGACGTCACTAAGGCTGTCAATCAACAAATGTTAGAGGAGGATACTACAAGGTAAGAATGAATGGTCATTATACTCTGTGTGAACATGTATCATTAAAATTTATAGAGCAATTGCTGACAATCATGACTATACTCTATTATAACAGAAATTAAAATGGATCCGTTAATTTAATTGGCTAAAAATTTCAACTCTTCAAAAGAAAAGTGTTCTTATGTCAATGGACTCCTGTTCCACATAATTAAGTGGCATTCAGCCAAAGTTGAACAGTATGTTTAACTTTAATTATTTTTGATTAGCCTTTTAAAATACTAAGCTTTGTGAGAATTATCCTGTAAGAGATACCATTTGGGCTTCTAGGTCCCAGCTTCCAAAAAAAGGCAAACAGAAGGCAGGCAGTAAAGGGAAAGGTGGTAAAGGGAAAGGCAGTAAAGCCAGAGGCAAAGGTGGAAAGGTACCTGGAGGCGGAGGAAAGTTTGCTGGAGGTGGTACAAAGTCATCAGGTGGGGGAAAGAAAGGAGGAAAA
Organism: Mopalia ciliata; assembly: GCA_034783835.1. NCBI lineage: Eukaryota > Metazoa > Mollusca > Polyplacophora > Chitonida > Mopaliidae > Mopalia > Mopalia ciliata. Next base: position 4,220 of record JAVFBW010158976.1, read on the forward strand.
GGAAAAAGAAAATAGTCATTTCTTGTACATAATTCAGCCATTAAAATTTTGAATGTCAATATTGTTTTGTTATTACATTACTACTATATATCAAGCTTTAATTAATATCACTATGTATTGGGTTGTCATTTTGTTTATATACCAAAATGTTTCCCTATCACTATTCGGGCCCAAGGCTGTGACTTACTGGTTAGCCAGTGTGCTTAATAAGCGTACTCCAATTAACCGTTCACGTGAACAAGTCAGTCTGTAGTCTGTAGACCATAAGGTATATGTATGAGTCACAGGGGTGTTTTTTTTTTACATTTCCTATTGTTTTTTCCACCATAATTTTTCGCAAGGAGCAGTGGACAATCCATCATATAAGTGAAATATCTTTGCGTACAATGTTAAACCCCAATCAAACAAATGAACACTTACTATTCACTCATCACCTGTAAAACTTTTCCAAAAGTTCTTGGCCAATATAGTGGGACAGGAGCCCGAATGTTCCTTTCTATAATTTCAATGAACATTTTTCTGATACTCGGACAATAGAGGTTTTATTACCACATATTAGTCCTTCTGTACACATTGCCATAGCCCCATTTTCACTTGTGTCGTAATAAACAACTTTCAGTGATGTCATAATTGCTGGCCAAACACCAAGATGCCATGGTGAAGGATCCTCCGAACCGAGTTATGGTTTTCTAAAAAGTAATCACACTGGCACGTTGGATGTTGATTAATTTTGTTTGTTTGGGGTTTAACATTGTACTCAAGGGTATTTCACTTAGATGACTGATTGTCCACTTCAATGTTATATGGTGATAGAAAACCATGAGGAAACCTCGTAAAAAACCCTTGTACTAGATTTGTACGATGCAACTTGGGACTTTTTGTAATTTGGCATCCTGCTTGATTTCTGTGATTATCCTGTCTCATAGTTTGTGACTTTAAGATTAGGTTCCTACACCCATTGGGTTGGCACACCGTCAAATGCACAAAATACCCTGTTGTGAATACCACATTAAACCCCAAACAAATGATTTGGAGCTGAAAAAGTTTATTTTCAGTGACTGTGCTATTAAGGAGCCAATGCAGTCAAACAAGGGAATAGTGTTGAGTATAATAGGGCCTGTGGGTTCTGTCCTGTTATATGAGGTATTACAATTCTCTCCTACAGCAGCACCCAACAATAATACAAAATACAGCTCTGAAAGATTGGTATTCAAACCAAAGCAACAGTTTGAACAAAGTACCCAGTACAGTAGAAGAGAACCAGACTTCAATGCCCTTTGTATAACACCAATCAAACATCCATTAAGGATGAACTTAAAGACAAAGGGAAGCTTGTTGGTATCCTTACAGAATGGAGTATTTTGTACACCAATAAGATGTTAAAGTACACACAGAAATTAATACCGTGCTATGCTGTAACAAAGAAATACACAAGATGGTAAGAAAATAGTTTTTTTAACACATAAATTTATTCTAGGGTAGGCAGGTCTGTCAGAAAATTTTTAGTGAACAAATACTGAACAGTTTATTATACTTTTGAAAACTGCCAGCTAGACATAAATATGTTTTTAAGCTCCTTTTGATGGAAGTGTCGAATGAAAACAATTTTGTTCAAGGTTTCACAGCATTGTCAAAGGGTGTAAAATGTAAACCAAACTCGATAAATAGATTTCTCAGAAGTCTTAACTGGTTTGAATGATCACCTTATTAGTTAGTTAATAACCCTCATTATGCATTCGGTTATGTTTTCTGAACTGCAATTCAGACATACTGAAATAAATGAAATATCTTTGTTTTCATGCTGTTAGATTTCTAAATAGGCTATGTAACAAAGACAGGGTTAAATATAAAAAGGAAAGCTGAAACCGGTGTCAAAACTGATTGATTGGTGTTCAGAATTGCTTCCAAAGACATTTGACATATATGAGGATGATATGCTGCAATAAAACTCACAGAGAAAAAAATGAAGAGTGCAGTGTTTCACTTTGTTTGGAATATTAATCTTCGTATTAAAGTAAAGCCAGTATGAAAATGTTTAAAATATAGAAACCAAACCACTCGGTTCTAATTATGACTATAATGCCTGGCGCAGTCTTTCGCCCAAACATTAAGCGCATTACATTAAGTTTACTTAAATCCCATTCAATTTTGGCAGTTTCCTGATCATAATGGAAAACCAAATACCAAGGTTGTAAGTTTAATATAAAAGCATCTAAGACAATTCCAGTTATGAGTAGTAAAATACTAAAATAGAATGTTAAAATGATATATTGTGGCCTTTCAACAAGGTTACATCTGATAATATTTGACAAGCTCGTTGTAACATGCACTTTCCTTTCAAATAACATTTTTTAGGGTAATTTCTGTAAGTGAACACCAAGGTGATTTCCAATTTTCTGTTAATTAAATTAATTAAATTAAAGTGTTAACAGATTGATGTAGTACAAAACCTAATTTGACAATGTTTTAGGACAAATTTGAACAACGAGCAGCTAAATTTAAAGTTTGACACAAAATTTTAACGACTAGGATGGTTTCAAATTCAGATTAAAAACATATTGTTTTCAGCATGAATGCAGTTAATTGATTAAATGGAGGTCATATGTGTATGTGAAGTTTATCCATTACATCCATAGAGGTCTAAATCATATATTAAAAGCTAATCAGTCGAATGATTTTCATGTTTTTATATCCATGATGTAGAGTGCATGCGATAGTATTCAAATCGGACGTTTTGAATGGAGAATTTGGCACACAGCCTCCCCATCAGTTCAATGGGTGGAAGATGCATACTAAGTCTTAAATTAATCAAGTTGACTTCAATTTGTGAATATTGTAAAATATATTGACCAGAAATTTATTTCATGTTTATGTTCAGGACACATTTAGGCTGTAAAAATGTGAAATGGCAGCCATTTTGTTTTGCAGAATTCAGTGAAATACAATCACACTTATTGTCTAAGCAGAAGGAAGCTACATTAAATGTTTTATGATTAATCTGTTTTTGAGTTATGATATATTGAATTCACAACATATGCGTAAATATTTACATTACAACATGGCAGCCATAATTGCACAAAAAACAATTCCATCTATTGTTTCTTCTATCGTTTTAAAAGTCTCATTTCCAGGCCTCTTGATATCATTGGCAAGCAATTAAAACACTGAACAATTACAGGACTAATTCTCGCCATTTTGTGGAATGCATCACATTCGTTGTTGGACGGACATTAGCATTTTTAATTCCCCTTGTACTGAAATGGTTGAGGAAATCTAATACTCAAGTCATTTATTAAAAATATCAGCTATTAACCGTGAACAATCAATACTGTTTAAACTCTGATTGTGACACTCCATGCAGTGAAATTGAACTTTGTTTACTCAGTCAAGGCAATTGATGATTTAGATAAGACCATTTATAGTGAGGAATTACCTTATAACTTCTAGCAGTTGGGACAGAGAAATAGACTTTACCACAGGGGGTCTTAAAGTTTGTTTCTGTGGCCTGTCCCAAAATTAGAGTGTCCCAACTTACAGAAGTTATAATGTACATGTAGCTCGCTGTGCTTCCTGGGTGCTATTTGAAAGTCTTTGCAGCAGAGAAGGTCTGTTAGTGCTTATAAACCATCCAATCTTTCATTTTTTTTTTCATATTTAAAATATTTTAGTTTGTAGGCAACAAATTGTTCAGTCCTTGATACTAAATCACAACCATTCATCCAGTCAATTTTGTTAAAAAGATTTTCTTTTGACACTTCGTTGTAAATAACTGTAACCTCTATCCGGGAATCACAAAATAATCTGGCCAAATACATTCGACAGTTGGGTGTGGAATGTCAAATATAACAACAATGACAGAACTTGAGGAAAAAATCACAATATAATACAATGTACGTAAGCTGCATATTTTACATCAACAATTTTCTGTAAATATAAATAATATTTTACTCTTTTAATATATTTCTGTACAATTTAAGCTATTGACAATAAATCTTTAGTAGTGGTTGGTAGGCAAAGGGGGTTAAATACAGGCGATGTATAAATTAGCATACATTTCATTTTATATATACACATTGTGTCTGTACAATTAGAAATATGACAAGATTTTCTAAGCGTTACATATATGTTCTGATATATTTCCAAACCTTATGTATGTACAGTTAGAATATACTTATAACTTTTGATTTAATCTTTACACATACATGTTGATAAAACTATACAAACTGGAAATTTCCACCAAACATGTGAATTGTCAATATTATTCTTCTACTAATATGCAATTGTAAATTAACACATAACTAAAATATTTACATGTGAGTACAACCGTGATTGAGAAAATTCCATGATCTCCTTATCGGCAGCCTGCTATGATAATTGCCTAACTCATTATTTGGGAAAAAATGGCTTTTTTGCCCAATTCATTGACCAATCACAAAGCTCATATAAACACAACAGTGCATATCTGCCAATGTCAGATGAGCGAGTTAGGTTGAATTTTAAGTAGTTTTTTGTTTTTTTTCTAAGAATGAGTAAAAATGAGTTAGGCCATTATCCTGGCAGGATGACGTTATATAAGTTGTAAACATAAGCAATTTGATTGAATCAGTATTGATGACATATAAACGGAGTAACTGCTTTCAAAGAAATACATATAGCAGGACTTTATATTAGTCTTGTACATATGACAACATACAAAATGTGGGATTATTTAATAGTTAACAATAAAGTTCCAAATCTGATGCACAAAGATTATCTCATCTTAAGGTTGTTTTTTATTTAAAATGATACTTCATCCTCTTGGGTATGCATTCAGAAGGATTACCATTGTACCATTATCTGTTCTTAAACATCTACATGATTTGCTACCGCTGAGGTCAATAAAAAGCAACACAAACAGCACATGGTAACTTAATACAATCTTTTTTAGGAAGATCTTGTAATAATTTGGTAAAATTCATGTTGCAACTGATTATACCAATACTGTAAACAGGTCTCTCTCAGTTGATTAATTTAAAGAAAAAAACAATCCAAAACAAATGTAAATGATCTAGCATAAGTTGATTGAAAACAAACATACTGATATCTACCATAGACTACAGGTAAAAGTCTGCTGACGCATGTACAGGGCCTTCACATCGTACATGAAAAAAACAACAACAACAATAAAAACGTCTTAACATGTGACTAGAGTCTGGATGGAGCAATTGATGAATTAACAGGGTGTGGCAGAATGGATCAGTTAACATAACAAGTTGTGACAGAACTGATCAGTTAACAAAAAAGTTGTGACAGAATTGATCAATTAACAGTTAAAGGTGCGACACAATTGATAAATAGGCATTCATGAATAGAACATGATTGATCATTTAAAACACAGATAGCTGTAACTTGAGACAAATACAACACTGCACAATGATTATTCACAGCCAATACCAGATAAAAACAAAATAACCTTCAGCACCATAGATTACAAAATAGCAATGTCATATTACCATGGAGATGGCACTCACATTTAGACATTTCATGAACTTATTTAAATTTTACATAATTTCAAGTCAAAGTTCTCAGATGAACCAAATGTTTAAAGATTTGGATGTCAGTTGATTTGCTTTTTTTAAAAAAACAAGTTAAATGTCACCCCGAAGGTTATTTGACTTAGACAATGACAGAGAGATCACTTTTTACTCTGCTTTACTTAATATGATAAAAACCAAGAAGATATGGCTAGTGGATCTAACCTGTGGGAATCCCTCATATAAGGAAGGTCACTCATGTCTGGAACCTGTGAGTGGTACAGTAAAGGGGGATAACCAGTTCAACAGGCTAACCACTGAGCCATGGACTCCTAATCTCCTTTAATATCATAAACATTTACTTTGCGATTTTGCTTATGGAGTGACTGAATAAAGTCAGTTTAAGCAGTGAAGCTCAAAATGTTGCAGGGGCCAGTTGTTCAAAGCACTTTAAATTTTCATCCTAGATAGATGATGTCACTCCATGTTGAAGGCCTATCTCAAATCCTGAATTTGTGGTTACTGCTATTAGAAACTAATCTTGTTTTTAAACAACTGGTTCCTGCTGTGTTTGGATTACTACAAAGTCCTTGTTTAAATTAATTTCTCAATGATATTTAAAACCTGATAATGGACAAAATATTATAAATCCATGTCTTAGTGAGGTTGGCAAACAACTTGAAAAGAGACACTTTTCAAAGCTACAGATTGAAATCTTGGTCTTGAGTTATGCTAACGTTTATCTTGGTAACAAAAATTGTCTAAAAATCAGGTCATAATCGTTAAGGGACAGTCAAGTGTAGGTTAGTCATATCACACACATGAAGAATGAAGTAGATGAAGCCAGTGTATTTATCTCTCCTCAAAGTCTCCCTCCATGCTCTGAGATTGTTTAAGCTCTGGAAACAACTCTGCCATAAGGATGTCCAACATGATGTAGGATAGCTGAAACATTAAACGAGTGTCATGTGCTCTTATACAGTCAATGCGTACAAATGGCGTTACTCAGGACTTAAAAGTTTGACTAATACACCCAATGTGTAAATTATTGACCTCTCATAACTAAAGAGTTACTATAGGCATATTGCTGGGACTTTCTCAAGCCTCCTTTACTCCTATGTGTATGTCAGTCATGTCTTTCCATGACAGGAGGAGTTTCTATTACTAAACTAAATAATCTCGACCTCCATGAAAAGAGGTTTTACCTATTGTGAGTCATCGAGTTTAAAAAAAAAAAAAAATAAAGATTATCTAAATGGATAGCTACATTTTCTGTATGATGTCAACAAGTTATTACTTGAAGTCCTTTATAGTTAGCTTCTGCGTATGCGAATGCAGATGGCCCCTGCTGAAATGTTGAGCCTAGCACAAGTGTTTATGGTTACTCAATAACTACATTAGGCCAGCATAAAAATGAACGAATAAGGCCATTATATAATAACGAAACCTTTGATTTACCTGTTTGTTAAGTTTTGGGTGTTGAAGTAAATCCACTATCAGTTGGGTACCATGTTCAAGCTTGTCTTCCCCAATCAGTTTAATGAATAACTCTGTGTGAATGAACCAGATAATAAAACTTAAAAACTTAATAAAAACCTAAAAAAAATCCCCATATCAAAATTTGCTTTTGCTAAAGGTTATATGTGAAGTTTAATAATACTGTTAATACTAAATAATGAAGGAATATTGATTTCCAAACAAAGCAAAACACTATCCATCATCCGGTTGGAATACCATGCCATCAACCCAATTGAATACCTTTTGGTTCTGTTAAAACCCACAAAGTCAATCAAATTATACCATAGTAATGGACTAGAAAAGTTGGCAGTAGTGGACAAAGGTTTTATGGAAAAACTCACATACATTCAACATATACAATATTCAACTAAAATTCTGATAATTAATTTTTGTCACCCTTTTGGTAGTTGTTAAAGTTTTATAGATAACATCAAAACAAACTGAGATAGTAGTAGAGGAAGAGCAGCTGAGTTAGCATTTATTAGTACATAATAAGGAACGTTTGTGCGTTACCATGTAGTAA
>JAVFBW010158987.1:0-11772 GCA_034783835.1 Mopalia ciliata
CACCTATTCTTTAAATGATCAAGATTACCACACCGTGAATGAATAATAACAAATTAGTTTTGTAGGTATATCTTTATTCAAATATGAGAGCAGCCATGCTTTTTCTTTGAAACAGTTATTAGTTGAACACATTTAAAAATTTGAAGAATGCCAATATCAGGTGTTTACGGTCTTGCTTGACCCCATGGGCTCAAAATGGATAAAGCTTGTATCCCTTTCATTTATAATGAAAAATTCAACTTTTATGATAGTTTAAAAAGATTTTCGAAATGCTTATTACTAGCAGTTGAACTTAAGGCTTAAGGCATACTCTTCTAAATAGTTTAAATTATATTCTAAGAAATAAACCACATAAATTGCATTGAATTTATTCAGTGGGGCTTAGTTGAACTTGCAAAAGAGTTTAAAATTTACTATTGGATCTTAACAATTGTTTTTATCAAAGTTTTTAAACATTACCTATAGTTTTCTTCAAAATTGGATTAGAAAAATTTATTTTTTCTTGAACTCAAGTCAGCAAGATATTAATAACATTTGAGCACACTGATAATATAATGTCTGTCTATGCCATCTCTTGCCATTTATGGAGACCAAGCAACATTTAAAAACTTGCACATAAACATGAAAAAACTATGAGGTAGTTATTTGACTTACAATAATAAGTCATCGTTATAAAATATCATAATACAATATCATTATAAAACAATTTTATAATATGGCATCATATCAACACTTGGGGCATGTGTCCGCAAGGGTCGACATAAGCGGCGTGAGAAATTAACCCATTAAGTTCAGCCATAAATTTATTTAATCTACTTGTATCATATTTATTCATAGGTTCTTCAATAAATATATATACTGCCATTGCCAATACTCTACAGTGCAATAACCACTTGGTATATATACCTTCGTAAAGTATTACATTAAACTGAATCAACTATTTTATTCACAATTGCATGCTTCATCGTTAATATATCGCCAAGCATTAGGAAAGTCTGCTTTCTGAGATTTTGTAATGGTTGTTTACTTATTTTGCGAGTCGGGTTTTCCAGGAAATATTATGAACACTAGAACTCTTGTCACCAATGTGCCAGTGAGCAGAACAAGATGGCGGGAATCTGGTGATATTCTCATTGACCTGATGCTCCCATCCAGACGTAAACTGAAAAGCTCGGACGCTGTTGCGGGTTCCCACATCTTCAGTACGTTTTTCTGGCAGGCAGAGAAAATCCATCTACCGTCGCCAGACATTGTCACGATATGGACCTAAAAGGGATATATAAAGTTTAGTTAATACATGTAGATCGCATATTTTGAATGGATGAAGTGACATGAACAAAAAAGGAATCCAAGGGGATATAACCTTTGTGTGTCGTCGAAAAGAGTCTATATAGTAAGAACCATAAATCCCGCTGTTTTGTTTTGTTAAGAAAGAAAATCCACATAATTTCAGATTACTATACGATTGTATCAATGCTATGCGAAGTGATTCAATGTTAGATAAATTATTTCTACTTACACACCTTCCATATCTGCACAAATATGATTAACAAAATTATAAGATTCCTTTGTTCATTAAACAGTATTATTTTGTGGTTGTGAAATTGCCTTTGTTTTAAAATTAACAATGTCACCTAAGACATTTGTATTGACGACTGTTCGGGTTTGTGTAACAAGGTAAATTAACCTCAATGGAATGTTGATTTAAACAAAGCGGACTATTAATAACAGATAAACTGACACTATATTGCCACTTTTTAGAACTTTGCCTAGCTCTGTGTGGAGCTATTGTTAGCTATTAGTTCGCGCCACAAGCATCACACAAACAGTTTTTAACACAATAAAATCTCGCCGTACAACTGTTTTTTTCTTTTTGTAATTTTTCACCCCCCCCCCCCCCCCCCCCCTCCGAAATGCATTTTTGCAGCACCAATTCATGCAGAATCTTATAACGGTTTCGAGAACGTAAATTTGTTACACATAATATATAAACTATAGAAAATGGAGTTTAAGATATATTTGCTGTGTGGAGTGGAACTAAAAGATAGGAACTAAGTTTAGAAACCTAGATTTTAAGCAATGTTACCTATTTTGTTATTCTAAGTAAAAGAAAACAATAGTTGTTCAGGGGATGTATTCTAGAAAAGAGTTAATGTCATTAAACGAAAGCGTGTAGCGAGTGAACATGGCATGGCATTTTGCAAAACTACATACCGGCGCATTATGTTTTGTGAGCGGCGCTTTCATTCCGACAGGAGCTCCAGTTTCAGCTCGGTAGGTGGTAGCATATCCATCCCCGGAACCCATTACCACCACACTCTTATCATCAGCCTCAACAATACATGCCGCATAGGCTGTCCTGTCCTCGTCCGTTCCACCCAACCAGGAAGGGTTGTAGAACATACCATGTCTGCCAGACTTTGTGATCATCTGGTCACATCTTCCAGTAGGTATATCCCAGAAACACACGCACCGACGAACACAGAATATCATAGTGTTGCCTGTGTGCGCAATCATTGCTGAACCTAGCGCAGGGATTTTACTCAGTTGTCTGTAACAATGAAGCAGGGTACCGCTGGTGTGAGTGAGATCAATGGCGGAGAATCGGTAAGGATGTGGCTGAGGGGCAAATCCTCCTCTCTTCCATTGAGATTCAATAGCTTTTCTGTCTTCGGGAGTACATTCCACCTTAATGACCAGATACCGCTCAGTATGGCTTAAGAGAGCTTCCACACTCTGGAAACTGAGGCCTTTTTGTAGGAAAAAAGATCTTGCCAACCTTGCTCTCCTCAGTTCATATTCATAGAGTTTCAGTCTTCCGTCAACATGGATTATTACATACAGGGTAGATCTGTCTTTTGTCAAAACTGTTGTCAGCACATTGGGAGGCATGTTTTCTATAATGCTTTCACCACTACTTCCAGATAAAACTTTAACATTTTGTGAAATTTTACTAAATACAATAAGGACTTCTTGTTCACCTCTAGCAACACGGATATCTGTTGGTACTAAATCACAGCTATAGGAGGTTTTCAAGTCTCCTGACTGTACACCCCATACATTAATCATCTGCTTCTTTGTTGACGTGTACACATATCTACTACAAAGAGACAACTCGATATTTGTAGAACTGGTTTCATCGTACAAACTCCTTCTGTCTAAGTCATTGGCCATGAACAAAACACCGCCTTCGGTGACTAATTTGTTAAAATCCCATATTTTAAGCTGTGTGTTTTGTCCTGAACAAATTAGTCTGTTGTTTTTCATGAACATATCATTCAAAGGACTCTCAAAAGCTTTCAATTGACCAATCTGTTCGCCATTTTCTAAGGCATGGAATGAAATTGTGCCATTGTCTCCTCCAACAGTCAAACATGGGACCTTGTTAATGTCAGTAACATCTGATAAAGAACAGGTTACATGGCTATCTTCTAATTCAAACTGTAGAGTCTGCTGACCAGTTTCTAGACTGTAGAGTTGTACTACACCTGCCTCCGAGATGATACATACAACTCCACCAGTGGGTGTCAGAAAGGCTTGTGTCTGAGTGATGCTATAGTTGCATTTGATAGTGTTCACCAAAGCCATTGGTGAGAGACACAGAATATAAACATCAGAATCAACATCGGTTGAGTTGGAAGTGACGACTACATAAGGTGTACCAGGTATAGGATAAACTCCGCCGACACGTAATGTATTAGGTGTGTAGGCAATATCTGGTTCGTCCTCATTCCGGTTGATTTTAAGTACCACTCCTGATATCTCCTGTTCATCATTTAGAAAATCACCTGTGACAAGCAAATGTGGTTCTGATTTGTGGCTAACAATGTTTGAAACTGCAATCCAATTTGGCAAATGCATTGTCTTAATGCATGCCCCTTCAAGTATGTCCCAAATGTACAGCATTTTCTCAGAACTGAAAGCAACGAAAAGAGCCGCATCTTTGGAGAGAGCACACGTTTTCAATGTCTCCCCAATTTTTAATCCCAAATCCGTCTGCAAGTCTTTTAGTGTATGTGTGTCTAGGTTGTATACTGAGATAGAGTTTAATGAGATAACATAAATGTCGTTTTCGATCAAAAGTGGCTCAACCAAGTAGTCATTAACTATAATCTGCTCAATAACTTTGTGTTCTCCTGTTGAAATGTTGAAGACACCCAAAACAGAATTAGATTCTTCAATTCCCTCCTCGTTAGTGAGAATGTATTTGTCAGAGCATGATATAATCTGTTTGCACCCTACGTTGCATGTCAGGAGGGAGCTGTCTGGTAGCTCTCTTGGCACTAGACATGGGCCCTCTGGGATAAGGACTGGACTTGGGTGGTTTAAGATTCGACTCTTTGCTTGCTTTAGAAGCTCTTCAAGGTACATACAGCCTTCGGTGTTTGATACTCCGGCAAGCAAATGGACAGCTAGTTGCATTGGATACCTCAGATCGGCAAAGGTAATTTGCATAAAATGTCGAATTTTTGAAATTTCTCTATCAGGCAAATTTTCCAAAAACTTGTCCATTTCATCAATGACATGTCGCACTGAGAATGCACAGATCTTTGTGGCCAAGAAATCATAGTTACAAAACACATGCTCTTTAACTTCATCCATGGACATTTCTGATTTTGCATTAATTAAATGATGTGTTATGCACTCTAGCTTTCTTTTGTTTTTAATTACCATGGGTTGCTGTGTGACCTGTCTATCAGCTTGTGGAATAGTTTTCTGGCGTCGACTCAAGGTTATATCTTTTTTAATTCCAGATTCAGCTAAGAATATTTCCAACATCTTCTTGTGGAAGATCTGCTCTTGTCCATTGAGAAACCGTTCCTTGGCCGCTTCAATGAACTGTCTATGGTACCAATAAAGTGTTGTTTTACCCTGAGATACTCGTTCCACTAAATATTCTTTGAGATCATGGTAAATCCGTGCCCACAGCAAAGACGGGATCCGGACAATGCCTTCAACAGGCGGGTCGTGGAACTGATATACACTGTCTAAAACTATGTTATCACATGACAGAACATCTTCCAGCTCGATTTCAGTAATACCATTTAAAGAAACTGTAATATAACCCAATGCTGCTTGAATAAGCTCTAGGCCGTACTTGTGTTCTAGGCCGGCAAAAAGTAAATGAATGGCTTGTTTGGCACTTTCACCAACCCTCATTTGTTGGAGTGTAGTGAATGATTGCCAAGTAACTGCTCTGTCTAATAAGAGCTTTAGATAAAGGGGTGAAGGATCCAGGTTGAATTTATCTATAACGTATAAAGATTGATCTCTGGTAAGTGTTCTGTGTTTTGCTGACAAGTATGTTGTTACAATTTCTTGAACGGTCTCCTTTGGCAATATTGGAACTTCTACGAAGCAGTTGTCATTCGTTAGGCGGCGCCTGATATTGGTAAGAATACCATTTTCTCTTGGCAATGTGGACAGTATGAGTTTCACATTTCCAGGGAGTGCTAGAGGAAGCCATTTCATGAGATAAGCAGAGTTAGATGGTGACAGCTGGTCAACTGAATCTAATAAGATCACAACCGGTACTTTGGCAGCAGAAGACACACGTCTCAAAAACCGTGGCATATATTGGACAAGGCTGGAAAAGTTATTATATCCAACCGGTTCCATGATCAAATCAGTTGCATCAGCCATTTGACCACATATAGAAAAAAGCACATCATATAGGTTGATTGTTTGAGGAGAGGTACCCAAGAAACGAATAACACTAATGAATGGGGTTTTAAACCAGTGGGACAAATTGGACATGATGGCAGCCATAAGTGATGTTTTACCTGCCCCAGACTCGGCATGGATAATGAGTGGTGTTCGTACTGATTGGTCCAGTATGTAGTGTTTCACAGTTTTGAGAATGTCCTGTCTTCCACAAAACGTTTTACACTTGTCCGCACAGAACTGAAGGTGGTGTATGATTTCATCAGGGTCAGTATAATACTCACTTTGGTTAATGAACGAATGTCTCTTGTCATGTGCATTATCGATCAGCCGAGTAACATTCAAGATAAATGTCTTACAGAAATTAAAAATATAAGAAGAATGTTCACTTGATTTCAATTCGTTTACACCACCAGTTCTCCAGGGCAACCGGAAGTTAAAACAGTTGTCTTTTCCTAATGCCTTCGGCAGAACATTCGTGGCTAAGTTGCCCAATTTTCGCCTGGCTTCAGAATCCACCTGTTCGAGAGAAATATGTTAATTTGTAAAGGCAAATATAAAGATCTTGGAAAAGCTGACTAATCTTTTCTCATTAAATGTGCTCAAAATTAACTGTTAGGTTTTGAGCTAAAAGATACGACTTGATGAAATAGGCTTATTGACAAACACAATAATATATGTAACTTTTATATTTAATTGAACTATGTTTAACATAGTGATCAATGGTTTTTCATTTATAAGACACCAATATTCTATTGTAAACAGGACATGATTCAGTGTTTAACTCTGAGAGTCGTGTGTTCGATTCCCGGACGGGTCTCAACTTGCAGAATTTTCGGAAATGGTATCTGTTTAAACTAAGAAAGTCTTATCCCAAAATAACGAAAATACAGGAAATGGGCTATCTTAAAAGTAACTTCGCGATTGCCGGAAGACTTTGTTTGTACATATACGGTTAATACAATTCACTCATCTTAGGCACTGACTCAAGATTAATTTTTGTATTACCTCTTCTTTTGAGTTTATGAGATCAATATATTTCCAAGCTTCGTCGTCGGCACAGGATTCCGGCAAGTCGACTAATTCTCTGTGAAACAACAGGGCATGGTCTTGGCTCTCTTTAGCGGTAAGAACACCAGCATTTATTTCACATTCTGTGACTGAAACACAATAAAAACATCAAAATAAATTTATTCATAAATGGTCGTCCCGTAAATTTAAATATTAACTTGAAAACACTTTGAGAATAATTAAAATATTGAACCACAAATTTAAACACTTTTGTCCAAGGAATTTATTATAGATCGATCTTTCTAACATTTACCAGAATGAACTAGACAGTCGTAATAGGTTGTTAGGATATTTAAAGCCACACATTTGCCCCCAAACAGACCTCATAAAGTCAGCACCGCCGATTCTTAAATTACTTAAGTTGCCCAGAGCCTAAATCATTAACATAACATTTAAATAATTAGGGAAGAATCAGACTGGAGAAACTATATCAATTTAGTGTACACATATTGACATTTTTTTACCATTTTAAAATTATTTATAAACGTTGACCTAACCTACAGCTTATATGTCCACAAGCAAAAATCTAACGCACTTGATTGGTCAGAAGCTTGAAGTCATTGTATAGTCATTATACGTCACAACTCTTGGCGGGAAAATCTTAATTGCGTGATATTTTTAAATTGAAACGTATCTGTTTGTTACAATTAGCTTATTCATTATACCACAAATGACCACAACATACCAAAAACAGACCTGGTATTCCCTTTTAAGGTTTATTACTTTCAGATCTTGAAAAATGGCCTATAAAACATTATTATCAATAAAAATTTCAACATACTACACAAGAAGTGTTTTTTTCCACACGTTGTGTACGCACACACATGCGCAGTTCTTGCGTACGCAAGTCTTACATTTAATAAAAACACGTGTTTTTGGGATGACCATGTCAGCTTAAGAATTCAGAAATTGTTGACATCGCTGCTAAATTACAAAGTTTAAATTTATACCTGACCAATGGAACTGCTGGAATCTCTCTTGTGTCATCTGGCCTTTCCCCCGCAAACCGGAAGCTGCTTTGCGCAGGATATTACGAATTTGAGTTAAAGTTTTGTTCCATGCCTCGGAGTCTGCAGCACTAGCCTCCTCTAAACCAGATTTGTGAATTCCAAAATTTGGATATAAAGTTCTTACTGGCTGATGGTAAAAAAAAAAAAATGAAATTGACAGGATTTCCAGAAAGATATAATACGTCAAAATGGTTACTTTTCACTATATCCTATTTTACAACATGCGATCAACAGACTCTATTCCGTTTAATATTTTATGTTTCCTTTACTTTTGAAAATAATCATTTCAGATAAACTTATAGATCTTACTTGCAGAACATGCTGATGTGGAACCGCATTTTCATCTTTCAGGTACCAGTTTGTGAGAATTTCAGCCTCACTTGTATCTCTTTCAACAGTCTCCTCCAGCAAGGCTTCAATTTCACACGACTCTATTTTGTTAGGAATCAACTGAAATCCATATCTGTCTCCCAAAATACACTGAAAAAAGATATAGTTGAGAATAGAAAAACTATCTAAGAACGCAGGCCTATTTAAAGTTAAATTTCAAAAATATTCTTCGACAGATCAGTTATCGACTGATTTCAGTCACTCAGGTAATGTTAGCAAGAAACCATCTGGATTCGTTGGCCACATGAATCATTGGTTTTCATCAGAGATTATTGATTGTGAATTTCTAAAAAAAAAATCATAATGGGTGGTAAGATATCTTTGTCTATTAATTCGTTGTTGTTTTACAGGGAGCTGAAAGTCATTTGTATGATGGTGATATCTTCCAAATGATGGTATTTGTCACACTAGTACAACCATAGAAGAACAAGTGTTTAAACTGGACAGTAAATTTATTCCCAGCGCTAATTATAACATATATAATTACAAGCTTCACTCCAACAACCTTAGCCACAGGGTTTTTATTCTGTGTAAATGATGGGCAATTATGGCAAGATATCAATTTGCCAAACGTTAGAAACGAGAGGAGAAAACCCCAAATGAAAATGGGTACTGACAACAAAGTTTGGTCCGAGAGAGAGATTCCTACAATTGCTGATTTCTCTCAGGCACAGGTCCTCTACCGAGTGATCGTTTTGACTATCCTCAGTAATCCCCCATCTCATATCGACCACCTGGAAGTCTAGATCAACACTGGCACAGTAGTCCTTCAATACAGGGTAAACCATTCTGGCCAGCGTGTTTCTCTCAGCTCACATGTCTGAACAGAAAAAAGTGTTTCATTCCACAAAAACATATATGTATACACAACAACATTTTAAATTCAGTCGACCTGTATATCACCATACACTGTTATGAAAATTTTATTCATTAGTGAATCGTGTCAACAGCTATATTTTTAATTATAAAGTAGGCTGCAAGCTTGTGTCATTCTACAAATATTGCAAAGAAGTAACCTGCTGCCAAGTCCGATTTTGAAAAAGTAATGCTGATCTAATGTGGTCCAGTTGGAAAATTGTTATAGACAATTTGAACGGGTGCCAGTAGGCTGGGCGCTTACAGTAGCTCAAAGGAGCCTTAAATGCCAGCTATAAACAATGTTTAGTAGTGACATAGAACGTTCCGTCTGCTGAAAATGCCTTACATTTCGTGATTCATGATTTAGTTCTTACGTTATTTATCTAAATAAACAAAGTAATGGAGTGGAAGTATTGGTTGAGATGATTTTATAATTTTACACTTGTTATTCTTCTTAACTTTGCTTAACTTCAAAATCCAGGAGTTTATCTGGTTTTGTGAACACTATAGCTGAATTATTGGAGATCAATAATTATATTGGTCACTTCATCAGTGATAACAACATCAGTGATAACAACTTATTCACCCATGTCTGTTGACATCAGTTATAACAACCATGAAGTTTACCCATGTCTGTTGACATTGGAATTCTCATTATTTTACTACATTTACCAGAGAATGTGGAGCTGAGAAATATACGGACGGCTGACTTAGGTAGGGGAGGTAAATCTGTCAGTTCGCCTTCAATCATTGCGTCAAATTTGGCTTGCCTTTCTTTCACATCTGGGGCAACTGCAATTAAGTAAAAAATAATTATAATAGTCGTAAAGTTTCACATAATTTGTCGTATTGACAACACGCGGCTTCCTTTGCTTTATCACTTAACTCTGTATTTATATATTTTTACATTACATTAGAAACACGTATTGAGCCTTTTACTTTGCGAAAAACAATCCCCAAAAATATACCGGTACCAAACAAATTTTAATCTTAAAGTTTAAATTCAGTCGTTGTCATCTGAATTCGTTTTAATTTTTCCGTGGGGAAACTTCTTTATTGGGTAAAAAAGTTAAAGATTCACAATCTCTACATTATGATATCACACTAGAAAAGAAGTATGATTTCGCTTTTGGACAAAAGACAGGGTGTGAATCATACACAGTTAGCTAAACTAAGCTCTTTTATCCTCAGTACTACTGAAAACATACCACGTAACATTTCGAGGTATGTATTAACAGCAAATAACTCATTGTGAAAGCTTGATAATAATTACCTTTACGTTTAAACTTTGTTGTCGGTTTTGGGATGTGGCCAAATTCTGACGAAGATCTGAGAAAAACAATTATAACATTCATATAATTTGAATAAATGAGAGAGAAAAAAGTACTTGTATTTACATGTATATAAAGTGACGTATGAAGAATCCCGGTTTTCCTTAGATGTATTGATACTCTTCGTTTTGGTTTGTTTCTTTGTTTGTTTGTATATATTTTGGATTAATGTTTTAACGTCGTTCTTAATGATATATATGTTATGGTGACGGATTGTCCATTTCGTATAAACGTTTTCGTTAATTTTTTTAAGATTGTTTTTATCCACTTGCATACTTTCCCAAATCAGAGTTCAATATCTAAGATGCATCACTTATTCTATTTAACATTTAATATATTTGTATTATATGAGTAAAATATTAACTTCCGACTAGGCTGACTTGTATAGTGTTGATTGTAATTATAATATAATATAATAATATAATATAGTGAGGTAAGCTAACCAAATGTAGCGGAGGAATGTATGTTCTAGCATAATATTTTAAACCACTGTTGTTCAAGTGATGAAATATATTGGATATCACTTCTTCGCAACAAGGCAATATAACTATTGCAAGGTGAATATAACGAGCTTTGAAGCTAAAAACGACTTGCGAATATGCATAGCTAAATTAGAATTAAGTTTTTAGAAATATATTATGTATCTGGATTTTGTTGTGTGATTCTTCAAGGTAATAACTAGTGATGTATATCGGTATCCTATACGAAATTACAAGCCTGCTTAAAAACCAGTCCAATGCAGATAGGTCTGTATTAATCACTTACTCTTTCTTTGATTTGGCTTTACTTTTCTTGTTGATTGGCCCTCCTGTTTTCATCTGATTGCCAGTCAGTAACAAGGACGGCTTCTTGGCTTGATTCATCTAAATAATAAATTCATACATTCTCAGACATTTGTATCGGTAAATGGGCTGACATTGTGACTTAAATACTAATAATAACTGTTGGAATATTGAATTATTTCAGCTGATAATTGGCTTGAAGGATATGCGGTATATACTGTGATTACAATGAAAAATTGTCTTTGTAAAAATAAACAGGTTGATCTATGAACTACGCTGTGACATTTAAATCCTGGCGTAGGAAATGAATGAAATATTAATTATACATTATAAAAGTAAAATTTCAACTAATTATTATTCTAAAAACGCGAGTCGTTTAAGGATTGTTGAATGGTGGGACAATCAATGCTCACCTCTTTAACACCTGGATAAAATGAAGAATATCGCAAGAGTTGTCCTTTGCCACCTTTGAACAGAAATATTGTTACATCGACATTTAATATTTGATCATTGTCAATGAATGTTTCTTTTACAGTAGCTCGTATGATAGTTGAGAAATTTGTTAAGTTTTCAGCATCGGTGCAAAGTTCAGCTGAATTTCACTTAATCAGAGTACATATGTATACACTTATTGATATGTTTTAGTTTTGATGCACATGTTCATAA
>JAVFBW010158998.1:0-11771 GCA_034783835.1 Mopalia ciliata
CTTATGATTGTTATGTCTTTTGATTGTCTTGTCTTTTGATTGTCTTGTCTTGTGATTGTCCTGCCATTGTCTTGTCTTGTGATTGTCTTGTCATTGTCCTGTCTTATGATTGTCCTGTCTTATGATTGTTGTGTCTTATGATTGTCGTGTCCTATGATTGTCTTGTCTTGTGATTGTCTTGTCTTGTGATTGTCTTGTGATTGTACTGTCTTGTGATAGTCCTGTCTTGTGATAGTCCTGTCTTATGATTGTTGTGTCTTATGATTGTTATGTCTTTTGATTGTCTTGTCTTTTGATTGTCTTGTCTTGTGATTGTCCTGCCATTGTCCTGTCTTGTGATTGTCTTGTCATTGCACTGTCTTGTGATTGTCCTGCCATTGCCCTCTCTTGTGATTGTCCTGTCTTGTCATTGCCCTGTCTTGGGATTGTCCTGTCTTATGATTGTTATGTCTTATGATTTTTATGCCTTGGGATTGTCCTCTCTTGTGATTGTCTTATCTTGTCATTGTCTTGTCTCTGTCATTGTCCTGTCTTGTGATTGTTATGTCTTATGATTTTTGTGATTGTCCTGTCTTGTCATTGTCTTGTCTTGTCATTGTTCTGTCTTGTGATTGTCCCGTCTGCTGATTGTCCTGTCTTGTCATTGTCCTGTCTTGTGGTTGTCTTGTCTTGTGATTGTCCTGTCTTGTCATTGTCCTGTCTTGTGGTTGTCTTGTCTTGTGATTGTCCTGTCTGGTCATTGTTCTGTCTTGTCATTGTTCTGTCTTGTGATTGTCCTGTCTTGTGATTATCCTGTCTTGTGATTATCCTGTCTTGTGATTGTCCTGTCTTGTTATTGTTCTGTCTTGTTATTGTTCTGTCTTTTGATTATCCTATATTGTCATTGTTGGTTGCCTGTGAACTCAAGTGTGGTTTCTGTCACTCATTGACTGACTCAATGTGATGTGAATAAAATCAACTTTACTCCGTGAATTATTTACTTGTGGATTTCTGTGTACCAGATAATGAGGCTGTATCAGGGCTAGATGACGGTGATAACGTGTCCTTGTATCAACCTCCGCCCTCCTATGATGAGGTGATATCAACCAATTTATATCCACCTACGCCCAGTATGATGAGAATTAGAATAGTAAGTGAGCCAGTAAGACTTTTAACAAATTGTGCACATCAAAATTAGCCATGAGCAGTAAGTAATCTGGATGTTTCTTTTGAGATATACGCACTCTGGCAAAGGGCAGTTTGTTTGAAAAGTAGCAATGCTGTCTTCATGCAGAACTGGAGGAAAATTAACTTTCCAACATTATGCATATGCTTCACATCTTGGTTGTGCTATTATCAATTATTGTTGGAATACACCACTGTCACATTAGTGAAATCCTCTTGGGTATTGGTAAAACACCAATCACTCAATCAAACTTTTGAGATACACCATGTTTGGTTAGTAGTTGAACATTCCACTAGGCCAGAACAACAAAAAGCCATAACAGAAAAAAAACTTTTATTTGCTGAAAACCAAATAAAAATAATAATATTGAAAATGAATCAAATATGAAAATGGATAATAAATTAAATGACATACTATCAGTCCCTTTGAGATTGAAATCCAAATATATCGTATCATAACAAATCTTGCTTTTTTTGTTAACATGGTGCTTTTTGGGGGTTTTTTCCGCCTCTTTTTTTTTTATTTCTTTTTATTTTTTAAGGTTTGAGTATAACCAAAACAATACCATTAAGCACAGTGTAAAAAATCAATCAGTCGATCCATCATGAACAAATTTTGTCTGTATCTGATAAAAGCTTGTATTCATTTCTGTTTGTCATAGGAGCAAAGTGGAACATTTCCAGAAGATGTGCCGATAACACCTCCACCAAACTACGACACAGCTTTGTATATTTTATCACGGAGTCAAGAACTCTCACCTGTAAAGGCCTTACCTTCTCGCCTCCACAGGCGTAGTATATCATTAGATCATGTATCTCCAAGGGAAAGATCACGGTCACCTCCACCACCTGCAACACCCCTGGAAAATGATGTATTTTTTAATAATACTTGTAACAGTGTTGTCAGTCCAATTCCTCCACCACCATCCAGTCCCCAGAGAAAAAAACCATCTGAATGATCTGTTGTGGAAGAGTTATTTGCCCTTTGGGACAGAATTATGTCCCCTTTTTGGAAAGTGATCTGCAGAGTGGGGTAATGTGCCGTGTGAGAGGTGGACTAGCCTTCTCCAGTTCTCCTGACAACATCACGACTATCTTTCTGAGTTTGAATGTTCGAGCCCAAAACTCCAACTCCTGTACAATGTATTTAAATTATGAATTTAATCTCCCGAAAACTTTAAGGAGGAATAGGTTGGGTTGTTTTCTTGAGTCAATCGATTTCATTTTGGTGCTCAGATGCGAAACATGAATGATGTGGATATATTTGTGTTTGATGTGGGTAATAATATGTACATTGATGGGCAACAGTACATGAAATGCCTTTGTGAAAAACACGGAAAAGAATTATGTAAATAAATCACAGGCTACATGTATTTTGATTTACGATATACAAACAGCTTGGAAAGCTGGGTATATGATGGTGACTCTGTGGTGACTTTGTGTTGATTTATAAACAGTATTCATTGGATGTTATTGCTCAAATTGAAATATGAAGACAGCTAATGTTATGCTGTCACAGTTTTCTCTCTGGTGCCTTGCTGCTAATGCTGTTCTCACTGTTATCATGTTTAAGAAGTGATTGGTTTTCTTATTCATTTGGATTCAAGTGTTTTATAAAACTTTGATTGATTGGAGACAAATCAGACCTGTGCTGCTGGGAAGAATGGACTGAATAGGGATCTCCCATGGTGGTCCCAACCCGGGCTTAGCCAGAAATCACAAGTAGGGTGTCCAAAATGGTCATTTTGCTTCACTTTTCATATAACTGTGTGCCCACTTTTGACAGATTTCCTATCTCCTGCATGTTTCTTTAAACAGAGTGTCCAAATGAATAACTTGTTCACTTCAGGGTGTCCATTTGGACGGGTGTCACTAAGCCCTTGGTCTAAACTCATTTTAGGATTTTCCCAAATTGTACAAACTGTTCTATAAAATGTTTTTTTGCAAATGATTTTGAACAATTTTCCTGGTATTCACTATTGTAAAGTAATTTTGCATTATTTTTCATGCCAGTTCATTAATGTTCAAATGATAGACCATCTTGAAAATTGTTAAGGTCTTGCTGAAAAATATTACAGCACAGAGAATAATTCAACAAACCAATCTTAGCCTAAGTTGATCTTAATCACCATGACGACACAATACCTTCAGTACTGGTTGCCATGACATTTAAGATTAACAAGGCTAAGATCGTTTTGTGGAACGGACTAGCTCATTAATATATGTAAAACATGTGAGTGTGTTTTCAATTGGATGGCCAGTGATTTTTAAATTTGATAAGTTAACTAAGATATTGGTAATTATTTCTTTGTCATAATGAGAAATTATAATCTTGTGAGTTATGTAATAATATTGTTTGCAAAAACAATAACTCAGTACAAGTGTGTCAATACGAGTGAGATAAATGTGTACCTGAGCAGGGGTTAAGTTATGACGCTGGAGTCCTGTTCCTAGCTACCTTTCATATTGCTCTGGCAAACTATCTCTAGGAATATATTCTCAGCTTCAATCCATTGCGCTGGCATGTCACCATATCAGTGAAATACCCTTGAGTACGACGTTAAACCCCAATCAAACAAACAATCAATGTTATTTTGCCTAACAAAATGTTACCACTGGCTCTGCTAGTGTCAAATTATTTTTGTTGAACTGTCAGAGACAAACAGATTATGTAAACAATGCTTTAAAAATGATCAATGCTTTTTGACTTCATGGGAAATATATACACAGTCACATCACAAATACACATTTGCTTCACACATATACATATACTTCACACATATACACAGACTCAGTAACTTATATACACAGTCACTTAACATTTACAAAGTTACCTCACAACTTCAGATATGCACAGTTACTTCATAAATACAGTGTCACATAACATTTACACTGTTGCTTCACATATACACAATCATTTCACATAATATACAGTTATATGACATTTTGACTTCGCTTTACATGGACAATCATTTCACATATACACAATCATTTCACATCAGGGGGTTAGCCAGAAATCAGAAGTAGGGTGTTCAGTTTTCATATAAAGAGTGTCCAGTTTTGACAGTTTTCCTATCTCCTGCATGTTAGAGTTTCTTAAAACAGGGTGTCCAAATGAGGCAATTGTTCACTTCAGGGCGTCCATTTGGACTGGTGGACGGGTGTCTGCCTAAGCCCTTGTTTCACATATACAGTAACTTGACTAACTTCACATATGCACACTTCATAAATACACAGTCACTTCACATTTACACACTGTTACTTCAAATATACACAGTCACTTAACACACATGTATACACCCTTTTTTTGTTAGTGCATATAACCATCGAGCAGTCCTGTTAATGAATCTTGGACAATAAATAATGCTTTAACCCTAGAGCCATCTGCATTTTGATTCCAGGTGAACAAATAACCTGTCTCAGGGTTGTACAAAGTAACTCCAATTGATGATAAACGAATGTAGAAATCTACTTAATCATGCAAACAAAAAACTTTGAGTTTTTATCCTCATTATCCTGTGATAATCATTATTTTAGTTAATCCCATTTTTCCTGGCTGGCTATGTGTATCTAGCTGACATATAAGGTGCTTGTGAAGTGGAAACACTAGCGACTGTCCGACATTATTGAATTTCCCCTAAAACATTAATTTAAATACAACTTTGTTTGGCCCATTGGCAACAAACCCTTGAGCACTCGCAACACCTGAGGTTTGGTCGGGTTCTTAAGCTTCTTATTTAGTTACCTGTAGTAGCTTTCAGTCCTTGCCTGTTGTAGAATATGTGCATTCTATTCTAGACCTGAGACTATGCAAGTTCCCATCAAGCATATCAAATAAATATATTACAACTGGATTACAAAGAATATTGTTATACATTGTGTCAAATTGTCTTATTCTGATTGGTCGAAAACATGTCCCATGATTAAAATGTAACAGAACATGCCGTGCAATCATAGAAATGTTACGTGTGCCATTGAGAATATTTTTTTTGTCAGGCGAAGTTTTCTGCTTTTCACCAGTAAATCAGATGTCTACGGTCTACCTCTATTAAATTTAACCAGAGGCCGGACCCATTTTATATATAGAGGCCGGGTTTATCATAATTAAAATTGCTCTAAACACTGAACGAAATACATGTGGTATAACAAAACAAGTGCTCCATGTTTGAGAAGGGAAAACTCTGATTGGTCAGCTCTCGACAGTTCAACACATGCTTGGCTCCTGTTGAATATTAAGTGTCTCAAGCTGGAAAATCATGATATTCCCACCCATGGAAAAAATTGAAATTTCTCACGACCATTAATTTTCAGGTTCAAAATTTCTTACCAGATGCAACATACGGGGTATATGGTTTGAAAATAATCTTAAAATATCATGTACTACATGTATAATAGGTTTAACTATTCAACTTTTTTCAGTTTGACATGTTTTTTTTTTTATAGCTTTAAATTTCCACCAAATGCAGGATTTCACGTGACCATTGGTCATTTCCAGGGGTGGATGTTCCATTCTCAAAAAGGCCATGCTTGTATAATATTAATTTACAATGTTTTCTAGCACCTTTGATTTTTGTTGTTATTGTATTTATAACATTCATTTGGCCTGTTAACAAACAGCCTTATTAGTCGGGGATTATTTGGAGTGAGTTTTTTACCTAACTAATCTTGATTTACCAAAATTGAAAAACAATTATAATGTGAGTGTAATTAAACCCCTCATCTTTTCAATTAAATCTCGATATTGTATGCATAGAAGGATATCTTTCTCTCTGTATGCATAGAACGATGTCTATCTTTAACAGTATGCATAAAACGATGTCTATCTTTAACAGTATGCATAGAACGATGTCTATCTTTAACAGTATGCATAGAACGATGTCTATCTCTGTGGCTGTATGTATAGAACGATGTCTATCTCTGTGGCTGTATGTATAGAACGATGTCTATCTATCTGACTATATGTGTAGAACAACCTCTATCTCTGTGGCTGTATGTATAGAACGATGTCTATCTCTCTGACTATATGTATAGAACGTTGTCTATCTCTGTGGCTGTATGTATAGAACGATGTCTATCTCTCTGACTATATGTATTGAATGACCTCTATCTCTGGCTATGCATAGAATGATGTATATCTCTGACTGTATGTATAAAGCTAGTCCTGATATAACTGAGAATTCATATGCATATATAACCTGAAGGCAATTCTCAGTTATGAAGTTCCCTATCTACAAATGCCTACATGGGAGTCTATTTGCAGCTACTGTGTCCTTAAAATCACATATACATGTATTTCCAAAATACAACCACTACAGTAACCAATAGCAATTGCTATTGGAGATTGAGTCTTAAACGTAACCTGAAATATAGCCTTCTGGCTGAGTGCAGTTTGTTTGAAGAGAAACAATGCTGTCTACATGTACTTGGATTAACACTGGAGAAAGATTTCATCATTTCACCTTTCCAACAGTATCAAAATAAAGTTTTTGTTAATTTTGTAGTGTTTTAGAAAGTGAATATTAAAGCAAGCATTAAAACACCTCACATTTTATGGTTGAAATAGTGATGAAATACCCTTAAGCACGGTGTGATACACCAATCAATCAATCAAATTTTGTTGATCAGTTCTCTGGGCTTTTTCATATACTTAACCTAGATTAAGCCTTAAATACAACTTCTAGAATTTTATGGAATAAAATCTCTTTGCAATGTCTAGCTTATACTTCAGGTTAATTCATCACTAATGAACACATTTAGTTAATAAATAAAAAATTAATGACATATTTTATGTCAAAGAAACTTTTTGAGTTTTCTTTGTCTTTTGAGGAGTAAACTCAGTCAAAAGATTTAACTTAACAACATTAGTGCTTTCATACACGGCTTTTCATTTCTGTCCTCTCTACAATTAGTCTTAGTTGTATTTATTTATTTTGCAATGAAATTCGCATGTCTGCTATCTTTCAGATGAGGGCATTTTGGTTCACAGGGTAATTGCATCCGGCGCTGGTCAGGTCTTGTCATGGCATCCAGCGTTTGTCAGGTCTTGTTATTGCATCCTGCCCTTGTCAGGTCTTGTCATTGCATCCTGCGCTTGTCAGGTCTTGTCATTGCATCCTGCGCTTGTCAGGTCTTGTCATTGCATCCTGGGCTTGTCATTGCATCCTGCGCTTGTCAGGTCTTGTCATTACATGCTGCCCTTGTCAGGTCTTGTCATTGGATCCTGCGCTTGTCAGGTCTTGTCATTGCATCATGGGATTGTCAGGTCTTGTCATTACATCCTGCCCTTGTCAGGTCTTGTCATTGTGTCCTGCACTTTTTCAGTGTTCAAATCATAGTGATTATCAACTCAAACATAATGTAACTGGGACATTCTGGTCCATCCATTGTCAACTGTATTTATTTATTTTTCTATCTGTATTTTTTTCTGATTTTTATATTTTGAAGTTATTTTTTAATAAACGGTAGTGCTACAGAAAGAAGCTTCTAGTAAAGCAGATCTTGGGGGCTAAGAAATGAAACAGACCAGTCCATAGTGTGGTGTTTTTGTTTTGTAAACATATTGTGTAGGCAGGATTTGTTGCTGGTTATACAGGACACTTAATGTGTTGGCAGCCCATCATATGAGTGTAATAACCATTAGTGTGATGTTAAACTCCCGATAAAACCCACTCAACAACTATTTCATTATTAATGTAAAAATGACAAAGTGAGTTTATTTATCGAGGATCAAATAAAAATAAAATTTTGTGTATTTATTGCTTATGGTTTGTTTTATTATTAACAGTAAAACATCTTAAAACCAGTTCACCTATGATGTCCATTTGATCAAAGTGTTTGGAAAACCATACTTTACCTTAATGCAAACATTGTTTTTATGATTAATCAACATGCATAATTACAATTATATGTATTAAACCAGAATCTATTATATTAAAAATGTCTTGAGTTTTGTTTTCTGTTTTTAAAAACAAAAATATCATTTATCGCAATTTTGTATCCTACTGAAATGCTAAATTAAAAAACCGATATTCTTCAGATAAAACAGGTTTTTGAGTTTATGATTTTGAATTAAGAATCAGCTATTTGAGCCCGCGGCCCGAATCGAATCTGCCTGTCGACCATCAGGTGTATGAGCAAGTCACATGTTGTGGCTCCGGCAATCACTGGGGTTAGCTTTTACAAGGTCATCATATTTTAAATAAAAATTAATGATTTCACACAGTAAGTTCTAAAAATTTCCCTTCCATGACGGCCATGGCTTAGCAGTAGCGTGTTCGCTTACTAAACTGAACCTGCTTCAATCTACCCTTCACAGGATCGAGTCTGACTGTCGACCATCAGGTATATGAGGGAGCCACATGTTGTGGCTCCCGCTATTGTGGGGTGGTTTTTCGAGGTTTTCTAACGTAATATATGGCTAGGTGAAGCGTGAAGTGGACGATCCGTCATATAAGTAAAATACCCTTGAGTATGACTTTAAACACCAATCGAACAAAGAAACTTAGAGAGCATCATCACCATGTATCCATGTGTATCTTTTATTGGAGTTGTAAGTTTCCTCAACAAAGATATGTTTGTTTATAGGCTTTTATACTTTCACATGTATCAAAAATGTTACAATTATTCATGGTTAAAATACCTGTCCATTTGAGAGGGGAGGGGCGGTGTGGTCCATCTGCAGTGTCACATTTCGACAATTAACCATAGAAATAGGCCTGCCGCTGTGGCTTAATGGTAGCTTGCGCACTTACTAAACTGAACCTGCTTCGATGTACTGTTCATGGGATCGAATCCACCTGTTGACCATCAGGTATATTAGTGAGTCCCATGTTGTGGCTCCTGCAATCATGGGGGTGGTTTTTACTAGGTTTTCTCTCGGTTTTCCACTGTATTAATCAAGCTAGGAGCATTGTGAAGTGGACAATCCGTCGTCAATTAAGTAAAATACCCTTGAGTACGATGTTAAACCCCAATTAAACAAACAAACAAACAAACCATGGAAATAAATGTAAATAAAATAAACTTACAATTAAATTCCTTGTCACCAATGATGAGTGGGTGGTGAGAGTAAACATGATCATGGTCAAGTAGAAATTTAAATAGAGATAGAAATATTGCTTTCGCATGGATATCATGAAGGTGAAATATTAAGGGAAATAGACCTACTTTATTTATTTATTTTATTTTATTATTGATGCAAATAAAACTCTGCCTACCTATTTCTGCTAACGATACACAAAACTAGGACAATAAAGATATCTTTGCTGAGTGTGTAGAGGTTTCAATCAAACTTGACCAATCCAATGGCCTATGGCAAGCTGTTTTATCCCTTTATTCTTCATATGTCAAATTAGTTTTGCTTTAAATTTACTTATGTACAATTCTTTTTCAAAAGAATTTCACATATGTGGAAAAGAATTCAACATATGTGGAAAAGAATTCAACATATCGCGACCTTGCTAGTTATAGCATTCTGGTCAAAAATGAGTTTGATAGTGGATAATATGGGGATTATAAAGCTATATCTACTACCACGAGAATATTATGTAAAATTTGTTAGTCTTATGTCCACAACAGAATTCCAATTCACTAGTGGGCACCTTCTTCAAAATAACAGGATTCCATCTGCAACTTTCCATCAATGACACTTAGGCAAAGCTAGGAAGGAAGTTTTTAGAGGACCAATAAGATTTCAGCTTATATTTCGTTTAGGTGAGCACAAGTAGCAATTGAACTTTGCAAGCGATTTCCTCAAAATGATAGCCAGAACCCTGTTATTCTAAGGTCGCGATATGTAGTATAAAGGTAGAAGTGATAAAATGGCTTGCCATACTGGCCCACTCAATATTCATTTTCTTAAAATAAACCGTGTTTTACAAATTTGAAAGTACCGGTAAATGGTGCTGATATATGTACACTCCCCTGTTATTGACCCTGGATAAACTTGTTCCATTAGTCTCTTCATAGGGACTTTTACGAGCAATGATAGACATTTTTTCCATTGAGCTCAACAGTTCCCATCTGCTGTTTCCCTTCATGTAGCTTGCAGTACATTGGCATTATATCAGTTATATAGTGTGTTGCATCAATAAAGCAATTTTGATATAAATTATATCGAATATTGGATATCCTTGAAAATCATAAAAAGACAATTTTGCCAGTAATGGAAAACAACATTGACGGAATCCATCATTTAATGAAATCATTTGACAAACAATAGGCCCGCTGCCATGGCTCGGTGGTAAGCCTCTGGCTACTACGCCTACTTCGATGTAATGTGCAAAGGTTGAAATCTGTCTGTTGACCATCAGGTATATGAGTGAGTCACATGATGTGGCTCCGGTTATAACCGGGATGGTTTTTACGAGGTGTCATCAAGGTTTCCCCCCAAATATAGCAAATAACAGTGTGAAATGGACAGTTCGTTGTCATAGAAGTGACATATCCTTGTATACAATGTTAAACCCCTATCAAACAAACAAGCAAACTCACAGTAGGCCTCATACTATTATATCGATTTGATAATGTATATCTGATATTTATATCAACTTCTAAAACATGTAATACATGACATCTATAAAAAATAAAATGCTATGAATGAGTGTATTTTATTGAAACATTTTGCTTGGGATGATTTAAGTGGAATTTAACTTTTAATTAGAATGTAAATTAATATTGTCATTACCACAAATGCAGTAAGTTAGCAAAGATATATAGGATTACATCAATCAAAAGTGTTGGAAATAAATAAAATAAATATGAATATTTGAGCAAAGTTGGAACATGTACAGATGTTAAGTATTTTTGTTGGCAAAAAGCCACAATGACCCGATGGGTGGTATTTATAAAAATCGAATTACCCGCAGGGAATATGTCCGGGTGCCAATGTCCGCCTGTGAAAATATGCCCTATATGTGCCGATGACGAGCGGGCGAAATAAGTTAAGGCCAAATAAGGTTGATCGATGTTGTTTAATATTTTGTAAACCCGACATGAGCATACGGTTTGGAAGTGACGTGCCCTATGACCTCTGAACGTGAAAGCGAAAGTGTCGCATCGTGGAGAATGCGTCTTGGTTACTGTGACGTCACTTTTGGTCTTTCCCTTTGTTGAAACATGGCGGAGAGTGTGACAGCTTCACGGATGTTTGGAAGTTGATAAGATCGGCGATATGGTTTGGTCTTCGACCGGCTGACTTTTACAGCAGTCGGAGTGACAGATACAACATGCCATTCGAAAGTCAACGACATTCGGGTAGGTACAACGAAATTAAAAGTGCCATAAACAAGCCGACTGATATTCATCGATTGGTTCCTTGCCGACATCAATCCACGAACATAGGACATCTACCGGACTTAGAGTGTGCTACACAAGTCACAACAGACCTTAGTATTGATTAATATTATATAATTTTGCTACATGGCTGTCAAGAAAATTACATTCCTAAAAAAAAGATCACTGTAATAACTTATAGCATGTCACATTGTGAGTAAATTGGGTTTATGAGCATTGGCATACATGTAAATTTTTGGCATAAGAAGAGTGACAGATTAAAAAGTAAATATAAATATTTTTTTTTAAAAGGGAGGGGGGGGGGGGGGGGGGGG
>JAVFBW010159009.1:0-11771 GCA_034783835.1 Mopalia ciliata
GGAATCCCGGTCCACCAAACCAAAATAACTCGCATCTTTCATTTGTTAACCTAAACATATGTGGTTTAAAAGGTAAAATAGACTTAGCTATTGCACACTTAATAAAATATGATATTATTAGTTTTACAGAAAGCCATCTAACAAATAATATCCCCAACACTGATATTAGTTTTCCAGGGTTTTATGATCCTATAAGATGTGACCGTGATCAGGCTTGGGGAGTATGGAGTATGCATTTATATTTCTCAACGATTATCTTTTGTACATCGCCCTGAGCTTGAGCATGGTTCGATTGAAATGATTTGGGTAGAAATTATTGATAAACCCAAAACATTAATATGTATCGTTTATCGTCCCCCTCGTACTGATGTTACCATGTGGAATGAATTTCAAGATAACATCTCATCAGCTATGGATACTTACAGAAACCACAATATATTAATCGGAGATTTTAATGACGATCTTTTAAATCCTAAAAATCGTTATCTAGTCAATATTATATCAACTTTCGGTATGACTCAATTAATAAACGAGCCAACCCGTCCAGCTTCAAATACCCTTCTAGATCCTATTTTCTGTAATTGTAGATAGATAGTTGTAGAATGCGGTATACTTTCCAACTTCTGCAGTGATCATTGTCCTGTTTTTGTTACTTTTCGATCAAAAGTGTCAAAACTTCAAAATTATAAGCGTAAAATTTGGAACTACAAACAAGCTAATTGGAACAGTTTTTGAGAATCTTTGGCTACAGTAGATTGGGAAGGTGGATTAGTGTCAAGCGGAAATAATGTTGATCAGCTATGTTCCTTTATAAGCAAACACGGGATTCTGCAAGTAAATGTGTACCGAGCCAAATTGTTACAATTTATCCAAATGGTAAGATTTGGATTACAAACAAAATTAAAAAGGAAATGAAACTCCGAGACCGATTATTTAAGCGTTCACGGAAGATACAAAATATGAACTTTATTCAGTCTTATTAAAAGCAAAGAAATCCAGTAAATTCTTTAATTTGTAACGCCAAACGAAATTATGAAGATATAATAACAACGCAGATTATAAATGAAAACGTAAATCAGAAGTTTTGGTGGAAAACCTGCAAATCCTTTCTTAAAAATTCTAATTCTAATTTTTACCAGATTCCACCATTAATAAACGATGACAATGAATACCTCTATGAAAGTCAATCAAAAGCTGATCTGTTAAATAATTATTTGGGACTGGATGACATTCCGACTCTGCCAAAGTTTATTGGTGCTGAGCTAGAAAATATTGTTATATACGAGTCTGATGTTCTGGCATAGCTGGAATAGATTGCTATTTCCAAATCAGTTGGCCCCGACAGAATAAGTCTAAAATTTCTATACGAAGGGCGACTACAATTATCTTTAGTTTTAGTAAAATTATTTAATCTTTCTTTAACAACAAGTTTGTATCCTGTCGAATGGAAATTTGCAAATGTTACTCCAATTTATAAATCTGGCGATCCAGCCAACGTTTCCAACTATAGACCAGTATCTATTCTCAGTTGCCTTAGCAAAGTTTTCGAAAGATTAATTTTCAAAAATATTTTTACCTACATAAAAACGTCCCTATCACCCTATCAATATGGATTCCTGTCTGGAAAATCTACATCGTTTCAACTTCTCGACATTTATTTCGATTTGGCGAAGGCCCTCGACGATGGTAAGGAAGTTCTATTCTTATTTTTCGACATATCTAATGCTTTTGATCGTGTTTGGCATCGAGCACTATTAGCATAATTAGCATAATCTTCAATTGGCATCAGGGGTACCTCAAAGCTCTGTAATATGACCACTCCTATTCCTGTTTTTTATTAACGACCTCCCGAATATCGTTGTCAAAAGAGATGTTAATGTCAATATAGAACTAGATAAACGGAAAGTAGAATTTAAAAAGTGTGTAAAAAAACTAGGAATGATATGTGACACCAGGTTGACTTGGAAAGCAAGCATAAATCAGATTATCATACGTTGCAACAAAGATCTAAATCTTATAAGGTGTGTTTTTGAAACAAACTGGGGTGCAAATAAGACAAGTTTTCAAAACTGTACCAATGTCATGTCAGATCAAAACTAGAGAATGGCTCTGCCGGCTTCATCGCTACAAGCAAAGCACAGCTTAAAATGATAGATAGTTTACAATATGCATAGTATAGCTACCAGAGCATTGACAGGGACCTCATTGTGTAGCTTACAAATAGAAACTAACGAGAAACCACTTAATTTGCGCCGAGAAGAACTCTCAATGAAATATGCTAACAAGGCTCTAACTAAAGGAAATAACCACCTATGCCACTCTATCTTAGATCCACAAAGTGAATATGAATATCTTAAACATAAATGGCTAAAAGATTGAGCTCCTTTCGGTTACAAAATAAATCAGCTTTTCCATTGACACCAAATTCCTATTTCTAGTGGTATCGACACCAGTAAACAGATTACCCCTCCATGCGGCAACTATTTAAGTCAACAGTAGACACCACAATCCACGATAAAATCACAAAGAAAGATACAACTGTTTACAAAAGGGCAAGTACGCAAAAGCGCATAGACCTACACTATAGAGACTGTCTAAAAATCTATGCAGACGGGTCCAAAAACGAGCAACATTACACAGGATCGGCATTCGTTATCCCAGAACTCATGTCCAGAAAGGAGTTAAACTTCTTAACAATATTATCAAATTTCTATGGGTAATTTTAACAGAGCAGCGGTTATCTGAAACTACCCACGGATTTAGTATCAATCGAGTATTTAAACGGTATTGCACAACGATTTATAACCTTTTACACTTTCATTGTTTTTCGATTTTATGCGATTTTATTTTATCCACATATGCGAAATTCTTTTTTAATTATGTTGAAAAGATTTTCACTTATGTGAAATACAAATTTATTTAATTTTACATATGTTGAATTCTTTTTCACATATCTAAAACAAAGTCATTTATTTTACATATGTAGAAAACAATTTCACATATGTAGCAAATTGTGTCACATATATATGTGGAAAAGAATTTCACATATGTGGAAACGAATTCAACATATGTAGAATTAAGGTAGAAGCCATAAAACGGGTTGCAATACATTATTCCCAGCTCGTCTTGGTAGAAAAGACACAATGAATGTACAGTTTTAAAGATCGTCGGTTAATGTTAGATTTATCACTGTTACAGGGTATTATAAACGCCAGATATGATTGTCAATACCTATTACAAGAAATACCTTTGTGTGTTTCTCGTAAAAGTTTGAGAAACCGTGTGTTATTTTACGTTCCATATTCGAGAGTAAACGTCAGGCAAAACTCATTTATGCCTAGAGTTTTAAAATCTGTTAACAGTATATGTAACAGAGAAGAAATAGATCTGTTTTCTAATAAATACACCTTTAAGAAATCGATCAGAAACTATTTTAATGAATTGTACTGAATAAGTTAATCCCTGAATGAATGTTTTCCATGCACTTGTTATGTATTTGCGCCATTGTAAAAAAAAATTGTATATAGCGTTGATGTAGTCTGTAATTGGGTCAAGGCCCGTTGACTATGTATGAAATAAATAAATAAAAAAAATAAATAAATAATTCGTGTATTTAAGGTAATTTCGTTTGTTTCCTTACAAATGGCGATGTTAGCGTTTAACGTGTGCTGTTATTGTTGGGGACTGACGGATTTTATTTCGCTAAGAGTGTTAAATCAAAATAGTTTGTTAAAAAATCTTATGCAGGCAAACTATTTGAATGAGACTTCTTTATCGTGGAAATCAAATGAAATTACTAAATTTGCTTTTAGAAAGGCAAGACAATCAAGCACAAATCTAGTCAGAGCCAATGACCTATACATAAATATAGACTTTCACGAGGATGGTGTCTTTAACACGATCACGGGGTTGTTTTTAACAGGGGAACTGGGCTAACAAGCTCGACAAGCGATAATAACCCACTCGCGACTATCTATGCTTATTAATATTGGTCTTCTAAAACAGCTAAATCAATCAGCCTCTGCTGCAGACTTATAGGTATACAATTCAAGTACAAAAACCCAACAATTAACAAGCTTTAAAAAATGTTTTGCTTTGATGTAGATCCGCGAATTTAGCTAAAAATTAGTAAATTGTCCAAATTTTTGACGATTACAGAATGGAACGATGGTATATATAAATATATATATTGTGGTTAATAAATCTGACACATTATTTCTAAAATAATATTAAAAAACAGAAAACCCTGTAAAGGCAAGAAACCTGAAATAAGATATCCTTATGTATATGTTATTTTGTCCTGGCAGCAACAACAACGTTTTTAACATATCTAACATTTAACTATTAGCCATATGAATCATAGTAAAAATTACACTCATGGACATTGAACCTTCCAACCGTATCAGACTACGAAATCTCCATGATTCTTTTTTTTTTTTTTTTTTTTTGTGTTTTTTTTTGGATAGTTTGTCTGACCAACTGTTTCGTGAACTGTGTAGCAACCACTGACCTATATCAGTTATATTATCTATGTCAGTGATAAGCAACACCTCTTAATTTACTTGCCTCTGCCTGGTCATGTTGTATCTTCATTGGACAAAATAATCCCGGAAACGACCGAAACTTTGTTATATGGACTATGGAAATCAAACGAAGTGGCAGGGACTTTACTGGCAGACTTCATGTAGCGTTCTGTTAAATAACTTATTCGTGTTCGTAAAAGTTGATTAGTACAACAAGTTTTTTAAACATGTTTCTTTCGTTTCGATGACTGGAATTTAAACGCCAAACAACAAATTCAGTATTTTGTTCTACGTTTCAGCAATAGAATTTAATTTTCATACAGTAAATTCCCCATATAACGTAAAGCAAATTCAGAGCGAGAGAGAGCCTCCAGTCGCTGAGATATTCGACCACAGACTTTGTTTGAATGTGAGTTTCCCATTATAGCTGAGGGTCAGACCAAAGGCCTAAGTATTTAAAAGTAGCAACGTGCTCAACTAATTCACCACACACGTACTGATAGCCTTTAAATGTTTTGACGTACAGAATGACAAACATTTTGTCTTTTTAAAATTTAGAGCAACA
This sequence comes from Mopalia ciliata, assembly GCA_034783835.1. Lineage (NCBI taxonomy): Eukaryota > Metazoa > Mollusca > Polyplacophora > Chitonida > Mopaliidae > Mopalia > Mopalia ciliata. The sequence goes on from JAVFBW010159009.1 coordinate 5,089, forward strand.
TATTTGCACCTAGCACCTAGTAAATGTTGCCTACTTCTAACATAAGTATATGTGAAAGGCGGATCTGGTTTTTATGACTGTAGAATAAGGCTCTGTCTTCGGCTTTTAGCCATATTTTGAAATTTTGAATGACATTTGGTAGGTCGTTAGCGATATTATAAAAATCATAGGGCCAAGTATGGACCCCTGAGGAACCCATTATTTACCATAATGCGTCCTGTCTGACATATAAGTCGTTACTCACTGAAGTTCCAAACCCAACATCCACAAACTGTTTAGCTTTTTCATCAGTAAATTGTAGTCGTGTCAAAGGACTTGTTCAGGTCTAAAAACACTGCAAACTGTCAGAAGACTGCTGTCCATATTTTGAATAAACTAGTCTCTACCATCAACTACCTTCGTACTTGTTGAGTTTTGGGGACCGAAGCTTGACTGGTTATTGGTTAAGAGTTTATTTTCGGTTAGGAAATAATATAGTTGTTCGTGAAAAGCTGTCTCTAATCACGATAACTGTCATTTCATATCTTATATTTGTTATTCCCAATGTCATTCGAGTCCATGTGTATTGTCTGTCTAGAGTGTGTGTGCCATGCTGGTCAGGATATGTGAAAATATGAATTGTATCGCCTGTATCCCATTCTTAATCAGTCATTACCTTCACAACTCCACTCTAGTCCTAATCTACCTACCTCACTGACTTTAACCTTGTACCTCTTTACAAAATGTTATATTTGCCTTCCAATCAATCAATGTGTAGGAAATACAATTCATACTCACCAAACAGATGAGTGGAGAAATAAAGAGCCAGACATATTTGAAGAACGGACCAATTTTATATCCTAACATGTACTCGAGGTTTTTCTGAAACCGGTTTACACCTGCAAAAAGAAGAAGAAAAAAAAAAGTGAAAAAAAAAAAAAAACGTAACACAACATATTTATATATTTTTAGATATCTGGACGTTTCCCATAAGGCTGTGAAATGAAATACTCCATCGCTTGAGATGACGTCACCATCACATAACATGGCGTCACATCATGTCAACATGATGGTGTGTTTTTGTCTCCAAAGCTGAAGTCTGGATTAAATAACCAGGTGATATACTTGATTATTACCAAACAAATTATTGTTGGAATTTCTAACCTATAACACCAGGAAATAAACACAATAATAAACAATAGTGATTTGGCTAACTAGCCGAAACCGACAGTGTAGTCATACTGATTCTAATGTTATAAATGAGAAACGGCTAACTGTATATTTTTTTTAATCTGTATTGAAACATACAGGAAATTAGACTTAAACAGGGTTCAAAATACTGATGAATTCCCTTCAAAATTTACTTACCATATAAATATGCCACGACAATACATTCAACAAACACAGTAATAAACACAACCTTCCCAGCACAGTACCACTCTATTATCTGCTGTATGTAGATACCGCCCTGAAACAGAAATATCCATGCCGTTAACGACATAAGAATAATGCCATCCTACAGTCTTATGCTACACATACCAAAACGCCACATCATTAGTAAAACCAGATGGCCTGCCTACACAATACGCAAATATATTTGTATACTGTGTACTTACAATAGGTGTAGGAACAGTGATCACATAAAGCTTGTACATTTTCAGGGCAGTAGTCGTTACGTAAGAATTGTTTTAGACCACTAGCCCTCACAAGAGTTACCAAGCGAAATGTAGTTACAAATATGGAATTTATTTGAATTTCAAGGTGGGACAAACAAGGGTATACATTATGTACTATGCTACACTGGATTAAATACTTCACATCTAGGTACTGCTATAACGCCGTAGTACGAATTTCAATTTTCTTACAAGCTATTTACATAACTGAATTGATCTAACAATAAACTTTTTATATGCGATATTATCCTACAGACAATCAAATACTGCACTTTTTGACCATATGTTAATCTGTTTTATAAGTCTTTGCCTTTTGTTTCATGTGTCTTTAAATAATAAATATAAGAATAGTTTGTACATTGGTACATATTTTAAGAACAATAGATATGACGCTGGGAAAATATTTGGACCCTTTCGGAAGCTGCAGCAGCTAGTGATATACAGATAACACCAGTACTTCAAATGTGATACAATTTTACATTACATACCATAAAAAGACATAAACCATAACAATGTATTTCTAAACCCGTATCCAAGCGCCTACTTTTAACCGATATTTTAAAATCTGTAGCATCAACTGTTAACATGAGCTAGCTGATATTTTCCTGTTTCTGTTCTATCACATGATTTTCATGTGAAGAATAAAGTTTTCAATCTGCAAAAAGTGTCTGTTGAGTGTCTTCATGGTAGCAGAGGCTGTTTAAAGACCTAAATAAAAACCTCATGATATAAAACCCCACCGGCATTTATGGTTGATATAAGAAATTAGAGTATAGCAAGAATTAACAAATTCGGAAAAAAAGAAATAAAGTTAAGTGTTAGACCCTATATTATTTACAGAACCTGATTATAATTATATTAGGGACAGTGTGTTTAATGAGCTAAACATTGAGTAGTTGAAACAAGATGATGGTGTTGACAAGTTGATACAGTTTATGGATCATTTCCTTAGAAATAGATTAATTATCTGAAGAGTACAAGTGATAAGGTGAAATAACAATGGAGATGTATGTGGTAGAATTTGAAAAGCTCTGAAAATGTTTAAAATGGAATTGACTGAAGCAGTGTTAGCCTTTAAGTTCCTTGAAGGGGCTTGTCTTGCAAAGGGAGATGGAGGGTTGGTGTTAACAGGTGTTGATTATGGAGAGCCACAAACTCTTTTCAACCATATGGCAAGTGCCTTGGGGACATTCTTCGGTAAACAGTCTGTTGGAGCTTGTGACAGAGATATAACAGTCGAAGTAGATACAGAATGATTATAAGCCTGAAATACAAGAAGTGGTTTCAGGGCAGGATGGATGGAGAGACAAATATTTTATAGTAAAACGAAAAAGATCAAGCCACTTAGGCAAGATGGATACCCGTCGCGGTGTAGAAGTTGTAAATCCATTCGGCATCTTAAGGAGTGACAGGACTCATATAAAAACAGGGGAGCAACTTCAAAGGGCTGTTATTTTCACAGGAAATCAACTGACAGAAATGCAAGTTCTAGTTAGTGAGTCTATTTCATCAGTTATCTTAGACAGCACTTGTAGCCCCACAGTAACTAGGAAGGATTGGGTGCAATGGGATTTGGACTCCCGCAGTTATGATAATGCAGCAAGGGTACATCAGATGTCGTAGACAGTGATCTTCCTTTACTATTTAGCGAATTCTCAATAAAGGAAGCAAACATGAAACTTGATTTAGAAAACGGCGTTGCTTCTATTTTTGGAAAACTGATATAGCTGCAGTGTACTTCACCATGAGACTATTGGGTGGCTTTGGAAGACCCTGTAATCAATGTTGCTGACATAGTTGAAGTTGTACTCAATGTACAACAACAGGATATCCGTGAGAAGCAGAAAATAATTGAGAAGATACATAAACAGTTTGCACATCCTAGTGAGTCCAGATTACGATCATTGCTACATGATGCAGGGGTGTTTGATGACGAGAACAATGGTTGTATAAACCTCACATCCGAAAAATATCAGGTTTGTAAGAAGTCCAAATAGAATTCTGCAAGACCAACAGTTAGCTTCTCTTACACCACATAGTTCAATAATTTAGTTACCCTGAACTTGGGACAACGAAAGCCTAGTGTTTACCTTCTCCATTTAAGTGATATTGCAACGACATTGGGTCTCGATCGCTACAGTCATCAGAGATGATTTTGGAATATGACCAAATTATTAAATTACAAATAGTATTGGCATGGTCAGTCAATGTCAAAAACTCATAACTTCTGTCATATGGTTGGAACCCTTACCAGCTTGTATATGGGAGTAATCTGAGACTTCTATCTGTTCTTGAGGACAAGCCTCCTTGTCGTTGTGGTACAGGTAGTGCCAAGTTAGCCAAGCACATAAATGCTCTACATTCCAGACGGCGAGCTTTTGTTCAAGCCGAAGCTTCTTTGTGGATGAGACGAGCTTTGAAGCACCAGATACGTTCTGACAGGAAGAAATGGTGTATTATGAAAGATATTATAGTTTAAGTGGAAAGTACTTGGAAAAGTGATAGGCCAAATAGGCAAAATCGTGTTCTTCCGCTAAGGCAGCATTTATGTTCAGATCCACCCATGTAGACTGTTGAAAGTAAGAAAAGAATTTGCTCATTGTGACAGCCATGAACCTAAAATTCATATATCTACTTCACAAGCTTGCCGATTTTTCGGAAGAGTATGGATGAAGATCAGATAGATTTTTCAACAAATAACCTCAAGTGAGTCCATAGTAGATATAATTCCAAATGCTTGTACAATCCCTTCTAGAGTCGTAGAACCCTAATTTTTTTCACGTAAAGCCCCGAGGATGAATCTCCCTGACAGAAACAACTTGATTAGATATCTGCCTTGTGGAATCGCAACATGGCAACAAGGTAGGGCAATAAGTCGAGGGGACAAAGCTACTGGAAATAATTAGGCTTATTTTAATATACCAGGGGTTACTGTAGCGCTTCCTAAAGAAAATAACTTTAAAACTGGATCGATGAGTGTTTGTAAGTTGAAAAGCACACTGATGGAGAACATGTAGTTGATAGGACAACACTCAGCTATTAGAATCAACTTAATGTTGCTAAAGCCACAGAGCTCCAGAACTGGAAATCGTTTAATGTATATTCGAAAGCTAATGATTTTGGCTATCCCACCATGTCCATTAGATCACTGGGAAACTTGTTTGGGGTAATAAAACGATAAAAGTTAGATTTGTTTTCTGAGGAGTCGAGGATACTGACAAAGTACAAGCAGATTCTCCAACTGCTTCCCAGGAGATGTTTAGCATAGCTATTGCTACAACCTCAGCAATGGTGTGGGAGTGGAAGGCCATTGTGTTTGGAAATCAAACATTCTGAAGACGACATCATTGTAAATCAGAAACCGTACTTCAACAGTCTTTGCAGGATGCCTCTAAGCACAGCCAGAGCTGACATAAAGACAGGATCTATTGAACATTGAAGAAGTAACCTTTGTGGCGTGAAGTAATTGGACAGTCCATTTGGGTTGCTAATCACACCTTGCCTGATATGAGGTTTTAGAGCATAGTATGTCTCTAAAAGACCCGAAAGCAGAAAATATTTGTCAGGCTACAAGTTGATCATGAAATAACATAGTGATTCCTGTGAAATAGTATTTCCCTAGTTAGGTAATGTGGATAATTTTAGATTAGCTGTCTACATTGAAGCATCTTATGGATTTCTTCCTGATGGTGTAGGCTTAATGCAGGCCCAATCCACATAAACTTAAGTGCTCGGTATTGTTTTCACTCGTCCGACTCCGTAAAGATTCCCCGTAAAGTTTACCTGATCTCGACAGTTGTCAATGTACATGTGCACTACTATAGCTGTATGTATGCTCATGGGACTTTATCTCTTTCCCTATTTTTGGTTGTTTTAAAGGTCGGCCAAAATATATAAATATTTGACATATTGGACTGTGAATATATAAGAACAAGCATTAATTTCCCCTATTATATCCAATGTGACTTAAGCGAAAAGAACATTATAACTGAATCCATTAACTCCCCCACTGACTTGATAAAACAAATAAAAATATATTAAAATGTACTATTTGCTCGATTAACAAGAGGGTAAATGAATCCAATGTGTCCAAGTTGTAATAAGCAAATCAGTCATCACAATTAATGTATATAACGATAAATGAATCTGACAGGGAGATATATTTTCTATGCATTTTAGGCCGCTTCCTGGTTCAGTTGCGCACTGGTAACCCAAAGTGATCACATCCTTTGTAGGAGGTGTAAGCCTTAGGAAGTTTAAAAGTTTTTCATATATCTTTGATAGAATAGCTCGGAAAAGGGGATATTTCCCTTTGGATTTCTGTTATCAGTCTCTGATAAGTGTGTTTTACTGTTCTCTAGTGTGTATGGCATTATTTCGCTCCTTTGTCAGGAAATTCGGCGCTGTGACTTATTTGATCATGTATCCTACTAATTAAAACTAATGCATATGACATCCTCTTGACCTTTAGTAAGGAGATTCTGCCTACTGAATTTATTGAACCTGCACCCTACCGATTAATTTCACCCAAACCTTGTTTATGAGAGTGCTAAACGTGATTTGTATCAATTTCGAAGGTATGATCCTCTCAATTTGCGTTTGTATGATTGCGTGGGCCAGATTCAATAAGACTTAACGTATTGTACACGCTGTTGTCCCCGTTATATACGCTTCACAAGGCCTCGTTCGACAATCTTTGGTTTTGGCAACATCTGCTCTTCTCCTGGGGCCAGTTGTTCAAAGCACTATTAATTTTAATCCTAGATTAGATGACGTCACTCCAAGTTGAAGGCCTATCTCTAATCCTAGATTAGTGATTTAATCTGCTATTAGGACTAATCTTGGTTTCGAGCAACCGGCCCCTGGGTCGTTCATCTGTCTTTAAGGACTCTATCGGTAGTCAGGAGTAAAAAATGCAACTCTTATCTTTTCGTGGCTTTTGTGGGTCTTTACTAAGGATGATTATATTAACATCATATATATTTAGAAAGCAGAGGATTTCAAGATTCTAAATATAATGTCATATTATGA
>JAVFBW010159020.1:0-11771 GCA_034783835.1 Mopalia ciliata
ATGTAATGTAGTCGATATGTAATGTGGTCGGTATGTAAAGTAGTCGATATATTTTGTGGTCGGTATGTTATGTTGTCAGTATGTTATCTTGTCGATATATAATGTTGTCGGTATGTTATGTTGTCGGTATGTTATCTTGTCGATATATAATGTTGTCGGTATGTAATGTAGTCGATATGTAATGTGGTCGGTATGTAAAGTAGTCGATATATTTTGTGGTCGGTATGTTATGTTGTCGATATGTAATCTGGTCGGTATGTAATGTTGTCGATATGTAATCTGGTCGGTATTTAATCTTGTTGATGTGTAATATTGTCGGTATTTGTTGGAGGTATGTAATGCTATTGGTATGTAACGTGGTCAATATGTAATGTTGTACGTAAGATAAGGATGCACAAAAAAACTCAAACACAGTAGGCTTTGTAACCGACATCTTACTGATTGACAACTATTTATAAACACCCTTTTGTTTGTATCTGCTGACTAAAGTCGCTGGTTTCTTCGAGGATTGTCAGAACATAGTTACTGCGAACAGGATAATAAAAAAAATGTGATGTAATTTATCAAAGTCTGAATGAAGATTTATACAAGAAACTCCTAGTAGACAATTTAACAAATTTGTAGTTTTAAAGTAAACTCTTCTTCCAATGCCCGAGAAACAGGTATGCTGCATGGTATGAGAGGATATAAAGAAATGATTTATGTATATCGGATGATATAATGAGAGTCAATAAAAGCATGTATGAAGCCCTTAACACTAAAAGGTCTAATAAAATGTGTGATTAGCGGGAAGTTAGGCTGTCAAACAAATGTGATTGATGCTTGAAAAAAATTGATTTAAAAAATATGAAAGGGTTAAGGCATTTAGATAAGAGCTATATTACGAGAGCCCATTTAGGATATGTTTGTTATTATCAGGGAGTAAAATGTGTACCTGGAGAGAGGGAGTATAGGCCTCCAGTACCTGTTGCCATTATTGAGGGTATGTGTATACATCTAATACATTCAATTAAAAGCGGCTGATATACCTGGTTTAATTTATTTTTCATCATATTGAAATTTCTAAATAAATATTAATACACGAACCGGTTTAAAATTTAGCCTAATATTTAAGAGGATTCAAGGACAATGTTAACCCTAATTTTAACTTTACAGGTTCAGCCCGTTTCATAAAGCTATATACTTCAGTAAATCAATTCAATATCGATATTTTCCCCCAAATTTCAAACTGTCATTTTCGATGGTTATGTCTCCATATGACTTATTTTGCTATTAACCTATGATTTAGGATTATGTGCATTTAAAGCGATGTTTTAAAATTGACAAAATGTCCCGTAACTTAAAATGAAACTATAGAAACTTTATGCATATGGGCCCCAAATATTCTTACATCCGGGTATTTAGTGCAATGTAACGTTTATTGTTTATATTCCCCACCCCTATTAATCTATTTGAAATTTGATAATGACTGAATATTAACTAAAAAATAAATAACTAAACAAATAAAATAAACATACGCGTACGGGTACTTTTAGCATAGGTCACTTATGCTAATCTCTCTAAACTCCTATACTTTGAGGGACCTGGTTACAAAACTTCAATTATTCCTCGTTAATTTAAATAATCCTCATTAATATTAATAGCAGAAAATATTATTAGGACTTTTAACACCTGTATTAATAACCGCAGTCGCATAAAATACCTTTCTTCTAATAACCCTACAGGTGCTTAGCGGTAGAGAATCAAAGCCATTATCCAAATTCAGTCCTTTTTTTGGAGTTTAGTGTTTTGAACTATACCGCAATATTTTCCTGAAAGGCTTGCAAATGGGTCAAACGTGCTATTGTTTTCTACAGCGGCAGGTGTACCGTTATATGCAAAACTGTACCCTAGAGAAAATGCCGTTGAAAAAGTAAACACAGCCCTATAGGTTTGACCCTTCTGTCGAGCGAGACGATGATGAACAAAAGATCGCCAAAAGATAATACAAAGGCGAAAAGAAGCAAAATGCGGCACGCGTCCGTTTGGATAAAGAATACCTATGCAGCCATAGCGTTACTTTCTCGTAGGCTGCTATAGGCTGTAACGGAATCTTGCAACCCGGCGACCTGTTCCTTTGTAGAGGCGAGCCAACGCACCTTTCTGGGGAACAACGATGCATACCGAGGCACAATACCGGCCACTATTGTCTGCCTAATGTTTGAAGAGTGAATTCATTGTCGACCGTGCGCGTGGGCATTGTCCGAAATCGTTTGTCCACCGAAAGTAGAGTCGCTATGAAAACTGAAGCAAAGAAAGGTTCCAAAAATAAAGCAGCACCTGCCAGTGTGATTAACATTAACTGGTTAGCTCTAATGGAATACGGCCCTAATCGGTACCGTTTAGATTTTTGGCCTGTATGAGTTACCGACAGAAGGGCGTCAGGGCATCTTGCGGGCACGGTCTTTCGAAGTTCAAGCTTCTCCTGTCTTCATCATATGCCATCTGCCGAGGCTCAGAAATCATGCGACGGAATTTCCTCAGTTATCAAATATTTTTACACGTACCGGTATAGCAGATATTTTAAGCTCTGACGCATCAAGCAAGAGAACACATAGAGGCCAGCAGCTGCAATAGAGATATTAATTACTGTCTTTTATTCCCGTTCAAGCGAATACAAAACACCGCTTATTAAAATGAAGCGTGCGTATAACAAATCTGAGTGATATTACTGTCGGCTTAAACACAGCTGTATGTTAAAAACGTAATTTGCTTATGCCCGAACGAAATGTGATGCGATTTCTTGGCCCTCTGGCGGCGAACAAAAAAACTAAAACAAAGCAGTATTTCCGTTCTGCTAAACGTTACATATGAGTTATTTTTAGTCGGACAGATGTTAAATGTAGACTATACGAGTCTCATTTAAGTATCTTTGTACTCCTTTTTATTAAATTTTAAATAAAATGGATCCACTATGGATAATGGATTTTTTTTACACACAAAGGTAGAAAGTCTTTTTATATATCGTGTGACTTGCTTCACATATGGCAAACGTATCCTACTTCAACGTTTTTTTTTTTTAAATTCCAAGCAATATAATAACATTGTAAGTAAACCCTTCCCACATCAGTTATAAAAACAGATTTCAAATTTGAAGAATAAAAAAAATCAAATATAAATATAACAGAATGAATTATTAAATAAACAAATAATGAAATCAACACGGCAGACTTATTCGCATTGCCAATTGGCACTAAGAAACACTTTCTTGTATATATACTGTTCGTAAACCACCGTTAATTATAGATTCACGTAGAAGTTCATAATACTGTCAACGAAAAATAAAACAACATAAAACAAAAATGTAAGTCCAGCTTTGTTTGTAACACCAAAACAACATATTAGTTTTATTCCTGTTTACCACTCTTTCCGTTTGTATACTTTGAAGTTATTGGGGTTTTTTCAAATTTAAATATTATAATATATTTTTTTGTTTTTTGTTTTTTATTGATCCACCCAATGCTGTTTCTATCGAGATGGTGAAAATAAGGGATATATCCCCGTATTCATGTAAAACGAAAAAAAAAAAAACTGGATAGTTTTATATTTAAACATCTTGCTTAAAAGAATTTCACTGACATGACAGAGATGTACTTATGAACTTTTAGGAACTTGTAAATGTAAAGTGAAATATGTTTCTTTGTTTGGGGTTTAACACAAAACAGCACAGTTATGGACGGTATAATGTTCATCCTACAGCCGATAATATAAATACACATCTTACTCGCATCAGCTTGAACAAATAAAAAATGCTTCAATTCAGTGCACATGTGTCAATGATAACAATAATAACCAAGTCATCACTTAAAGGAGAATTCGGGTCTTTCTGTCTGTCTGCAGCCAATGTACCAGCTTAGACACTGTAAGCCTATATATTAGGTTTCGGATTAACCTGACTGCCGGTGGAAGACTGTGGGATTTAAAAAAAATATATCCTTACATGCGTTATATATTTAAGATTTTAAATGTAGATAAAACAAAATTGCATAAAGAGAGATATAAATTTCCATGCCTCCAAAAAAGAAGCCTGTATAGAACCCGGGGCCTCTGGTTAGCAGTGATGGGAATAACGGCGTTACTAACGGTGGTACTTTTTTAGCAACAAGTAATCTAGCTGCGCGTTTCTTTAATTGTTTTATAAGTGTTTTGAAGTGTCCATTTCATTATACTATTAAGATTTATTATAGATAATTTAACATGCACATGGATTTTATGTTCCGTTTAAGAGGAACGGAGGTGTGGTCAGATTTAAGCATTTCAAAATTTACTTGAAAGAAACGCAATAGTTACTTTTTGAAGAAACTAGTTACTTATATCATTTGTAACTGGCTCACTAATTTAGTTACTTTTTGGAAAACGTAGATAATAACTGTAACTAATTACTTGCACAACGCTGTCATGCCACATTTTTACTTCTCTACAGTAATGCAATAATTACTTTATATTAGTATTAATTGTTGCGGAGAGATGGATGAACACCGCTGGAAGTAAGAGACCACTATATAGTGTCGATTAGTTTCAAACTCAAGGAAGTATTTGGCAGACAAAAAAACACAAACTACACCAATAATGGCAGCACTTGAAGCGGAACTGGCTGACCTAACGTACAATTAAACAACGCGGAAAAACATAATAAATGCAAATATATATTTTTTTTATCTTGTTAAAACGAGGGGCGTAAAGTGATAATGCGGATGTGGTTTCGGGATGGTGACAGGGTGGGATATATTGGCATAGTTATAAACCAGGCCATAAAAAAACTGTTTAATGCACATCAATGTAAGTATTTAATTCCCTTTGAACTACCCGCTTATCAGCGTAATAAATATAATTACAATTGTAAATCTTCACATTATCTAAGCGCGTGAGTGGGTGGAGCTTACAGTTGCCATGGTGCTCTCTGGTATACGGGCAACACCGGAACTATTCTCTGTAGTGTTTTTCTTCTGAGTCTTGATACACACTATATGTTTTTCACTTATAGTATGTTGGTGATAATTTTGATCTCTATCGCGAATCGGTACTTGGTTTGTAAAGAATTTAATTCATAATGAGATACAATGTAAGCCAAGAAGCTTTTCTTTTAATCAGTACTTGTTTGTGAATACAGTTTAACCGACTGCCTGCTGAAAAATTTCTTCTGATTTGTGAAGAATTCAGCCAATTAATGACTCAAAAAACAAAAACAAATACCTGTATGCTTATATTACTAAAACTCACCTGCAAGATGAATGAAGTCAGTCAGTACACATTGGTTTGTTATTTATGCCAGCAGATGAATGCTTTAAATAAATACTTTAAATAAGACTGTAGTCACCAAGACGTTTTCATGTCGTCTGGTGTCCGTGATGTTAAAAACCTTGGTTTATTTTTGGTAACTGCAGAATTAATTGCAACTGACGTTTGTGGTTACGATCAACGTTCTTTCAAACGGAAATTGTGAAACTTTCTAAAGATAGCGTTTCAAACAAGCCTTTAGATTAAAACCACATAATGGGATTGTGTGTTTCTATGATAAAGATGAGTTTTGCTCCGTGTCAAAAGTAAATAACTGGTGTTACGGCGGCACACAAGCCCGATGGGTGTATTGAAGACATGCCTATAACCAGAAGTCTATTAAAAAATGGGCTTCGGCCGTAAGACAAGCCGTGCTTAAGGATATTTCACTTATATGACGGCGGTCTATTCCTACAAAAATTTAAAGATTTAAGGATTGACCAGCAAGATGTTTTTTTCCTTAAATCAGTGAAGAGTTATCATAGAGCTCCTCAAATGTCACATGTTACACCAGTTTTGTCTGACTTTGTTTCAATTACTGCAAGGATCAAGACTTTTTTTAAAGTTGGCCAGAATTTATGAATGATTATTTGATTGGTTGATTGATTGATTGATTGATTGGTTGATTGATTCAACGAACGAACGCGAATGAACGAACGAGGGAACGAACGAACGTACGAATGAACGAACGAACGAACGAACTAACAAATGAATGAATGAATGCAAACAAATCATGATTTGATCAGACCCATCTCCAAAATATTGCACTGTTCTACAAAACTAATCTAGACTGAACATTTGTCGATACGAGCTGTTGTCACCAGACAAATTGTCCGTTTTTTCGGAACACGATAGATATCGAAGCTCAATTTGATTTGTTTGTTAATTTGGTTATGGTTCAACGCCGTATTTAAAGGTTATTTCACTCACATGACGGAGTGCCAATCCAATGGGTGTAAGACACCACCCACGACACCCCTGGCAACAAACAAAGGCATCACAGGACAAAATAAAGACATCACAAACATATCGCCTTCCTGATCCTGAAAGCAATCGTAGTCGGTGTATATGTCGTGCACAAGCCATAAGCAACCCAGTCTTACACGAAGAGGGGGCACATATTGAATTATGTTTTTGGCGAGAAATCAAATAGAAATACATATACCATGAAAGTGTTGACACTCGTCATGTTACGCAAAATTTAGCTTCGATAAAACGAATGGAGTGCGCCTATGCATAATATAAATGGAAACATACTGTAGATTAAAGGGAAAGTTGTGAAAGCGCTCGTAACAATTTAACACAAATGTCTTCGTGACTAGACGGAATAAAATGTCGTTTTTTAAAAATAATTTTTATGTAAAACTCTTGGAACTTGGATAAAAAGAAAAACTAGCAAAGGCAACCTTTGGGATAAAATGTGCTTTATGAGGATCTAGAGGCTTACTAGTTCTCGCCCTGGATTAAGCATGATAGGGCCTATGTTCGGACCTCAACTCACCATATCCACTTTCGTTGCAATACTAGCTGCAATTTGTAGATATTTGACAATAAATACATCTAAATTTTACCGACATAACATTGTTCAAATCTATAGCAGTCTGACATACGTTAAAATAAAACTACAAAATTTATTTTATTTTTTATTCTAGATCAATTAATACAGCGACTTACCAATGTTTTGTATATAGGCTGATAGATCCGTCCTGAAAATTGATATACAGGATTCTAAATCAATAAGTTTTTGATTTGCGTAAAAGTAATTAATGAAATATGAAGAAAAAAAAGTTTTGAAGCTTAAAACCCACATTATTTTTTGTGATTTAAGCATTGAGTAGGCCTAAGAAGGTTAAACGAATGTGACCCGGACATTGTTATTGTGTATGTAAAATTTCAAAAGCTCAAATATTTTCCGATGGGATAATCTTATGCTCGATGTCATTGTTTGCACTGAGTCTCTTGGTGACTGCTATCAAATCACCACTTAAACATAATAGATACGCTTTCGTCTAAAACTATAGGCCTACGTTTTCAACATACCGCGAGTGCAACAGTTGTGAGCAATGGTCAAAGGGAGACTACTGCGAATGGGCTGTCTCGGTCACTGATTTTCTTGCCGCAACGATGGAGGCATCGGGGCAATGATATTACACGTACCGGTAGGCTTAATGTTCAGCCAGCTCAAGATCAACGCATGGAAGTATGCATACATTTTTAAGAAGTGTATTTCTTGGCTGAGAGTCATTAGTACAATAAAAGTTAATATCCAACCACAACAAAATATAACCTAGGCCCTTATATCAGCCGCCGTATTGTCTCGACGTAGGAATGGGAATAAATTCTATTTTGATTGGGTACAGAGTTCGAGCTAGGCTGTAGCTTTGTAAACATAGTCAATACATACAATATTGATTTACTGTTATTGGTAAATCAATATTGTATGTATTGGCTATGTTTACAAAGCTAGCTAGGCTGATGTCCAAAATCTGTTTTGGTTCAGGGGAGAAAACTTTGTAATGTAAAAAAGACAGTTATCCCCCTTTACGCTCAACCCTTTGCTTTGGTATCCTTACTTCACTCTGTCGTGTTAGGTGCATGAATATGCATCGAAATCGTGCACTATGTTTATTGAAAGTTTTTAAACCAGCGCATGCGTTCTATTCAGATATTAATTTAAACCTAGCTAAATTTAGATTTGGTGTACATTATGTACTGAAACCGAAACTCTAAATTATGTACGCCAACACAATGCGGACTATTTTTATAGTTCACTTCCGGATTTCCTAGAGTTAGCCGATTGAATTGGATTTCAAAAGAGTTCACAGTCAATTATACAAATTAGCCTTATATCGAGATATCGAGACCCCACATCTCTTTTCATTTGAAAATGATTCATTTAGTAGGCCTACTGTCCGAAAATATTTGATATACCGGTTCTTAACTGTCTTACTCATTTTATATATATGCCAAACGAGACTTATAATTGCCAACTAGCCTTATTAAAAATATGGAAATAGTTATGTGGTTCAAATATCTGTGGCCGACACGCCATTTAAACACAATAAAGATGAAACGTTTCGTACGGTGTGAAATAACCCCGAAGAACGGTCTTTCGTTTTCATTCCATGGTACTAATTCACTTAAGTGCGCAACATTTTAACATCCATATATTTGTTATATTATATTTTATAAATCTGAAGCGGTCTGACGTACCTCATAATAAAATGACAAAACAAATTTTTATTTTTATTCTAGATCAATTTACCGGCGATTTACCAATATTTTTTTGTATATCCTGAAAATGATAGGTTCGTAAATCAATAAGTTCGTTATCTGCATAATTATAATTCATGAAATTGTTGAAGCTAAAAATTTACATAATGTCCTTGTTTGTTCGACTCAGGTAGACTAAGTCTGCATTAAGTACTACGGTTTAACGAAGGTGACCCGGATATTGTTTTTGTGCATGTACAATTTCAGACGCCCAACTATTTTCTGAACGGATACAACTATGCTAGATATTAAATTTTGAGATCATTCTCTCGGCGAATGCATTGGTTAATACAAAATGCAAGATTCTATCTTAGCTGCAATAGTTGTAAAATAGTCCTTGAAACCAGTAGCGAAATATTTTTTTATCGATTATTTAATTTTTGAAAACTTCATAAGAAGAAAATTTGGTTTTCAAACATTACTATGTAGTTTTAGTGTCAAGGTTAAATTTACTTTCAAATTACTTTTTTCTCCATGGCTAGTCGAAAGTTGTTCTTCGTTTCTTATTAAATGGTCCCTCATTTTTTGGTTTACTTCTCTCATACTCGGATTTCAATATGGCAGGAGTTACCCAAGGTTTAACGATTCGCTTTTTGCATAAATATATTGAGGAAGTGACAGGGAAATATAGTAGGCCTAATAAAAAATTTGCACAAATGTATTAGCAAAGGCAGTGTTACTATTTTCATGAATATTGATGAAGGAATCCTAGTCGTTATTCTTGATATGTTATACAACTGAACTTTTGCTAAGCTAGCGATGAAGTAGTGCTTTTGGAATCTTTACAAGTCGTATGGTTTAATGGGAGTTTCGGGAAGTTGACAAGGGAGGTAATTTTGTTCTTGCAAAGCTGCCCTCAGACGTCACAACATTCGTGATAGTGGAGCTTTTATATGACGTCAAACACATTTTGCATTGTCACGTTACTAAAAGATCCATGAATCTCGACCGTTTTGACGTCAGAAAACCACCTACAATTCCCCCTTTTTGACATTACGATACTCCCATTCTCCTAATCCAACAAAGTGATCTTTTATGTATGCTATATGCCTGAGATAATATTATCTTGAGCGTGGATATTTCTCAATATATCACCAACTACGGTTGCTGATTTATTCGTTACTCAAGTGGGCGTCGTTATTTGTAAAAGCCAAGTGATCAGATTTAAATTAGTCTACACTAAAATCTCCAGTTAATATACATTGTTTCTTTTCTGATGGAGAATTTCATTGAGTAAAGAGTTACATATGTTAACATATCTTTGACAAATCTTAATACTCGGCTTACTTTTTTCATTGTTCATATTAAAATGCAGAAAGTCCAATTTTCATAATTAATTTTTGGAAAATTGCTTCAACGAGAGAACTAGGCAAAAAAACTAAATAATTTGAGACACCCTTTTACCAAACAATTATGTTATTAATAAGCAGGTCAAATTTCACGGGTGTACTCAGAAAACAAAGCTGAAAAATTAAATTTAGACAAAAAATGAATTGCTGAAACCCATCCAGCTGTATATTTGAAAAGCACTGAATAAAATTGTTCAAGCTTAAAATTAAATAACTTCTAACTGGAATTTTAAATAACGTTTTTGCTATTACAAATATAGCAGGACAAAAAGGAGAATGTTCTTATAAACAAATTTAACAAAAATATCTGTACAATTTTGACTTCGAAGGACATGGCAAAGTGACACATATCCACAAAAAATGACCCACAAATAATCCCTCTAAACATAGACCGGTTAGTGTCCTACCAACCTTACCTAAATCATAGAGCGGCACATTCATAATGACTTTGTCAACTACCTTAACTATAATAATGTATTATATCCTCTTAATACCCCTCGTCCACACCTGTGAACAAACACATATTTGTTTTTAACAATTGTAATACAATTGCCCAGTTATTCATTGTCGAGTTGCAAATTGACATTCAACCCGATGTCCATCTTTGTGGACCAATTCCACAACCTGAAAGAAGCTACCAAGTTGAATGACCGTAAGCGCTAACAAAGAACATAGCCCTTGGTCTTAGGAGGATATAGTCAACAATCCGGATTCCGTGCCATAAGCATTTACGCGAAACTCCCCTCCCCTACTTGACACTTGACTTCGACATGGCTAAAAGCAATCAACGCAGGTAATATCATAGGCTCAGAGCTCCTTGGACTTGGACAAAGCGCGTGCTCAATTGCTGACGACCCGATCATTCACCATTCA
Source organism: Mopalia ciliata (assembly GCA_034783835.1). Lineage (NCBI taxonomy): Eukaryota > Metazoa > Mollusca > Polyplacophora > Chitonida > Mopaliidae > Mopalia > Mopalia ciliata. The sequence goes on from JAVFBW010159020.1 coordinate 10,812, forward strand.
CAGGAACAAAATATCGAATCAATCAGCCGAACCTTGCAGAACAGTTTAACAAACTTTGAGAATTTGTTTTAGGTAAATAATATGCATCCAAATGAATCGAAAACCAAAGAAATTTTGGTAACCACTATACAAAAATGAAAATGCATTAACGGAATTAATTCGACATCGACAGGTACAATCCGAAAACTTGCTTTGTGTAAATATAAATAATAATCTTGGTTTGTCTGATCACATTTCTTAGAACGAAAAGAAGATAACTCAAAAAATTAATTTACTTTCCAGGATTCTTAATTTTCTCCCACTTCACTCAGTTATTCTTACATACTACAGCCCTGCTTAATGGCAAAAACATCTTGATCTTGGAACGGCTTCAAAAGCGATCTATGCGCTTAATCTTAGAACCCCAAAATACTACACCAACAACAGGCATGTATAACAAACAATCAAGAAATAAATAATAAAAAGTTTAGTGGAATGATGAACACTGTGTTAATCTATTTGGAGCAAACAAACAAAAAAAGAAGAATAAAAAGTTTGGTGAAACGATGAATACTTTGTAAGTCTTCTTAGATCGAAGTATCAAGAAATAAATAATAACAAGATTAGTGGAATGATGACAACTGTAATAGTCTACTTAGGTCGAACAAAGAAGAAATAAATTTAAAAAATTTAGCGAAATGATGACAACTGTGTTAGTCTACTTATAGATAAAAAAAAAAACAATCAAGAAATAAATAATAAAAAGCTTAGTGGAATGATGAACGCTGTGTTAGGGTATTTAGATCAAACAAACCTGAAACAAATAATAAAACGTTTAATGGAATGTTGAAAACTGTGTTATTCTACTTAGGTCGAACAAAGAAGAAATAAATAATAACAAGTTAAGTGGAAAGATAAGCACTGTGTTAGTCTACTAGGGTCGAACGAGAAATTTAAAAAAAGTAATGGACTGATTGCTTG
>JAVFBW010159031.1:0-11770 GCA_034783835.1 Mopalia ciliata
ACAGTAGTCTCCAGTATGAACTTTATTACATAATAAGTAGTGTTCTACATTATTTTCGTGCAGCACGACAGTCGCGTCGCGTCTGGTGTGAATTGGGCTTAAGCGTCCTGTCTGTGTCATTTGTTCGCCTTTGTTTGATGCCAGTGCTGTCGAGGGTAGTTTAATGAACCCTTTGGGCTGACTCGCCATCATATGAGTGAAATAACCCATATGTAAATAAGTCACGGCGTTAAATCAAAATCAAAGAAACAGACAGAGCTTACAATTATTCCATATCCGTGTTGTTAGCTTTAAACGACCCGATTTAATTGTTCCAATAATAATCATTTTGAGTTTTGAGCTATAAATTTTTTTTTAAACTTGTTTTACCGATTTGTATTTAAATTATAGTCATTTTTAATTTTTTTTATGTACCTGTATACGATTTAAAGTTCCTTTGATTCATGTATAATTGATTTTTCTGCAGTGAATCCTGGAATATAATTTTATGCATGTTATATCGCTCTTTTTGTAATTTATTTGTAGAAGAGAAATGTTGCTCTAATGGTTGCAACCAAATCTGTAAGAAATCCATGCAAGAGCCAGGTAAAATGGTTTGTTTTTATTATTTACGAAGAATCGGGACACACTTCGGAAGCTGCATGCTGTCAATTGATGTTAAGGGGCCGTGGTTTAGTGGCTAGCGTGTGCGCTTACTAATCCTACTTCAATTTACGGTGTTATAGATAAGTTTTAGTTTCGCTCTCTCCAAAAGGCAAAATAAATTAGTAACGAAAAAGTAATTCACGTTCTATCTATTAAAGCTTAATGTCAATACAGCAACAATCCGATATATTTATTTAACATAATTAGTAAAGTATGCTATAAAACATCATCAAAGTATCAAATTTGGTGTTATTTATCATAAATATTGAACTACATTTGTGCTTAATAAATGCATTTCTTAAAAATTGTGTTATCATGTATTTATCCATTTCTTTTGGCCATGTATGAATTCAATAATATTTGGCAATATACCGATAACAGTTTATAGACGAAAACAATACTAATGCATATTGTCAAACACATGTGGTCAAACCAAAAACTCTGAATCGAGTAACGTGTGAGTGAACTCATTGACCTTTAGCACGATCTCCGATCAACTTATCAAATGTATTGGATTTTTTTCTGGGTTTTTTTTTCCAGGCGAATGTCCCCCACCAAAATCTGCTGTTGGTTTCTGTTTTGACATCTCAAGGGAGGAATGTAGCGAGGACTGGGACTGCGAAATGAATCAGAGATGCTGTCTTGATGGCTGCGATATGATGTGTAAATATGTATACCCAAGTATCAGTTCTGTTCCTCAGATGACCGTGTCGATGTCAATGGTGATATTCACATCCGTCACGACAGCTATTTACACGTCATAAATCACCCTGGCGCTCAGGAAATCTTTGTAAATTTGGGTTTTACTTATCCAGTTTAACAAAAAAAAGCCGAAACACTTTCTAATCTAAATATAAGGCGAACAGAACAACTAACGCAAGTTCTGTGTCATTTTATCTGGCTATGTTTACTCATCAAATTCTCTACTTTTATGATGTTTATATTTGTAATATTTTGCTTTATCTAGCTCTCCGCTTGAGCAGAATCCTATAGTCTTCGTGCTCTTAGGTAACAATTCAAGCTATATGATTAATATATATAAACGTCAAACATGTTAATTTGTTATGATTCCAGAAACGTATTAACTCCTCTGTGACCAAACCTGTTGTCCAGCTGAAATATTACTATATATGATTCAAATTTTCGTCCAAAGTTCTTACCTTACAATACAAATATACTATAATGGGAAACACGCATAAGTTCGTAATACTTCGGACAACGTCTTGTTCAAAGCTCCGTTAAGGTCTATTATCAGGCTGCGATTTGTAGTAACGACTTCTGGGGATCTCGGTACAAGCGGTGCTTTGATTGTTCAAAAGGTAATTTCTTTTCTCTTGGCCAATTAAAATATTGTCAATAAGGGGAATCCCCCAAGTCCTAACGTGAAAAAGCACCTTAATTTTAGATGAGGTCGTGGCAGAAGGAATTTACGGTCAGGCCACAATATAAATTTATCGTTATGCATTGTTATCTTATAGAGCTTTGGGCTTGATGGGCTGAAACATGTCACTTCCTTGTAAGTAACACAACACACCAGTCTCTGGTGGATTATGACAGAACATGGAAGACAAATAAGCTCCGATTATAAAAACAAAAGTGTGCTATAAGATTTGGCTGTTATATATTAAAATTAAATAGGAAGCTTTTTAGCGGACTGATATACCTCCAAGAAATTTTGATAGCACAATAACAAGAGAAGAATATAGTACAAGTTTCTAGTATTCTATAGTAAATAACATTGTCATGTAAAGTGTTTTGATGAATGTGGAAACTTATTCTCCCTACTGTGCAAAGTATATCAAGTATCCTTCCCTCCAAACATACTGCCCTTATGGTCAGATGAGTATCCGTCCCTCCAAGCATACTGCCTTTATTGTCAGATGAGTATTCTTCCCTCAAAACATACTGCCCTTATAGTCAAATGAATATCCTTCCCTCCAAACATACTGCCCTTATGATCAGATGAATATCCTTCCCTCCAAACATACTGCCCTTATGATCAGATGAATATCCTTCCCTCCAAACATACTGTCCTTATGGTCAGATGAATATCCTTCCCTCCAAACATACTGTCCTTATGGTCAGATGAATATCATTCCCTCCAAATATACTGCCCTTATGGTCAGATGAATATCCTTCCCTCCAAACATACTGCCCTTATGGTCAGATGAATATCCTTCCCTCCAAACATACTGCCCTTATGGTACTATGAATATCCTTCCCTCCAAACATACTGTCCCTATGGTCAGATGACGGGATAGGTGAAAGAGGGTCAGTGGTGTTACTGATGCCGTACGCGAACCATACACGGAACCATGACCGTGACCAAGTAAATATGGTTCTAGGCCATCAGTCAATTATGGACGACCTACCGAATCAGTTACTTATTAGTGTGGGTAACATAGTGGATACATACTCAACAGAGTTGTTGCCCCTGGGCTACATGTAGATAGCCCGCAAGATACACTCAGATATATACGTGGCATTTGGAAAAACCAAGAACAGCTATGGAAGATGACTCTCGATGAACTGAAGACAGCCAGACGATTTCCACAGTGGGATATTGTGATAAGCTGTCTAGATTTTGGACTTCGTTGTCAAATTGCATATGCCATGAAAACTATGGCCCCATAAAAGCTACGAATAAAGGATTGCATTTAAAGAGACCAGTTAATGGTAACTGATGTTGAATGTAATCTTTGCTTGTTTGTTTATATTAATTTGATCAAAATTGGTGTCAGAAATAATAAAAAGACAACCAGCAGCCGGTTATGGAAAGCCGTTTAATCACTTCTACCTTTATTCTACCTATGTCGAATAAGTTTTGCTTTTGTTTTGCTTACAAGCATTTCTTTTACACATATGTAAAATTGTTTTTTTCTTATGTTGAAAAGATTTTCACTTAAAAACATATTTTAAATATCCAGAATTCTTTTCAACATATGTGGAAATCTTTTAAACATATGTGAAATTATTTTCCGCATCAGTAAAATGAAACACCAACACCTATCTTTTTCACATTTGTGAAAACGAATTTCACGTATGAAAATAAACTTTAAGTTTAGATATGTACAATAGAGTTCCGCTTAAAAAAAACTGAAAAATTATTTCTCCCCACAGCAAGGGTCTGTATCCAACCTTCATTTGTGCTCCTATCGTCTTGTTTAGACTTTCAAGACGAATACAAATATGATAGAAATATATATCACGTGCTGTGCAAGTTTAGCCTCAGCAGGGCACACTCCCAAGTCAATAAAATTGTTTAAATGATCCTCTTTATCAAGATTACAACAACAACAAAGCGAAGATAATGACCTACATTCTGTACATATAGGTCATTGAGTGCAGACTGCCATAAGTCGAAAACTCCCATAGATTTAGGCTACAGTCAACAATACAAAACCACGCATTTTATTATGAAAAATGCCAATTAAGATGACAAATAAAGAGTGAATATTATATAAGGCGACTGGTTTATTCTTATTCAGTACTTTTATTGTAGTCTACATCATTTTATTTTCCCGACAAATCAGACGTAGTATTGTTCTCTACAGAACACGTCGCAATTCTAGGCTTCTCTCATTTATTCTTCGCTAGAAAATATGAAATTCTTTGCGAAATGCAGGGGGTGGATGTCTTTCCGGTCAGATTGTACTTTTGGGCAAATTCATTGCTCCTATATACATGCTGTGTGGGAGAAGTCTAATTTAGCTGGTGGATGCTTTTATTTCAGATATCTACAAAAGTGTTCCACTCACCTTTTAATTTTACATAAGTGACAAAAATTTAGATAAAATAAATTATTAAGTTTACATATCTGAAAAAGATACATATGTTGAATTCTTTTCCACATATGTTGAATTCCTTTCCACATATGTTGAATTCTTTTCTACATATGTGAAATTCTTTTCCACATATGTAAAACAAAGTCATTTATTTTACTTAAGTGGAAAATAATTTCACATATGTGGAAAAGAATTCAGCATATGTGGAAAAGAATTCAACATATGTAGAATAAAGGTAGAAGTGATAAAACGGCTTGCCATAGGCGGTTGCTCAAACCGCTATTAAATTTAGTTCAGGATTTGGTAATTGACGTCACTCCGTTCATGTTGTCTCTAATATATGACTAGTGATTTAATCGGGTATTTTTATTGCAAATCTAGCATGGTTGTGAGCAACAAGGCACAGATGGCTATCGTTCAAGAAATCATACGACCTATACTATATATCTTGCTACAGCATAGCAAAACAATAACTATGTTTTCAATAATTGCACCCCTCCTAGTCATTTGTTACTTCAAACAGTTCCTTTTTTTTCTACAAACAGTGTGAGACATGTAATGATGTACACAATATAACTCTAGTTAAGATTATTAAAATGTCGAGCCCTCTGGCTAAGTGCAGTTTGTTTGAAGAGTGCTGTCTTTACATAGCACTTTAGGAAAATTAACTTTCCAAGTTATATGGAAACGCTTCACATCTTGGTTGTGCTAGTGTCAATTATTTCAGGGGTAATCAATCAACCAAAAATGCGTATAGATCCACAACTATAGTTCTATGCAATATTTTCCACTTGATCCTGCATTATGCAGCCGAGAAAATACAATTGTTATCACTGGTTCACCCAACCAGTGGCCCAGCAGGATAGCAGTAGCACAACGTATAGGGCTAATTCCTTATTCTTAGCCTAATTCAACCCACGGTGGAGGTTTGCAATTGACCCGCCGCTATCGCCGGCCTCTCAACACATATTTAGTTTAAATTTTATTTAAAGATAAATGCCAAGTGAATAATGAAGAATGTACAGATGGAGGTGAAAACACAATGACTTGTATTTTACTTACCTGGAATATGTATTTTTTCTGACGGTTTTCAATATTATCTTTACAATGAAGACACTTAAACACAGTCAACTCGGGTGAGAAATTCAAATTAGACTTTATTTAAAAGTTAAGAAAGGAATTATGAATGAGATTATTGCGTCCCTGGTGTCAACCAAAAAAAAAAAACCACACAAAAGCAGATATAAGTGCCGGCAATTTCAGCAGATCAATTACTTACCTCCACCATGGGTTTAGATAGGCGGGACGTATAACCGAGACGTAGGAATTAGACCCATGTATTGTGCCAGGGTAGTAGCGGATACAGTAGTACAGGTTCGCTTGTTTTGTTACGATTGCTTTGTCTATTTGGTTACATTAAAACGTACTTCAGCCACTTTTACACGTAAAGGGTCTAGGAGTAGGCAAGTCACGGGGTCACAGTATGATAGTAGATGCAGAGGTTCTGTATATATAGAGGTCTTCCATACAGTGCAGCCTAACTTAGAGATAAAGAGTTCGAGTCCACATATCTGAGAAATTTCAAGAACTAAAAATCGACATGAACCCTAATCAACAATAAAAAACGGAGAATGGTTCAAAGAGAAAACAAATTAAATCCCTATAACTAAATTTCCTTCAAATTAAATAATTAAACGAGGGTGTGAAATGAATTTAATTTCCCTCTGGATCAAGGCTAATTGTGACCTATGGGACATTTATCACATTACATTTCAAATACATTTTTAATTGCATAAATTTCAATTTAACAGACTAAATGTTAATTTTGTTCAGATATTGCTTCCTCAGGAGGCGGTTCCATATTTCCATTGGTCGAAACTCTACCTAAATAGTCACGTGATTGTTTTCGGGACTACTTTTATGCGCCGACAGAAATTTTAATGAGTTTGTCAATGCCAGAAAAACTAGAGATTGTTTTGGAGATAGGGATCAGTACATTCAGACCCACTTGGACGCCTCCGGGATCAAAAATGCCGGTAGATTATTTCTCCTGTGGTGCTAGAAGGTGAAATGAACACGTAAGAGCTAGCTGTTGCCCCAGTTAGCTTGAGGGTATGCGGCTGAAATATAATGTTCTCCATACTGAGTTGTCTTTGAGAAGCCTTATTCGTGCTTTTTACCAAGCATAAACACCTTTCTAGAGTTTGAAAATGTACAAAAAACTTCTTTCGAGTTGTACACCACCGATAAAAATCATTCTTATTATGGTATGGTCAGCGTCCAACCGGTTGGCTCCTATTTCCGGAGCAAAACTAAACAACTATAAGGCCTATGTTTGTGAAACTTGGTACACACATTCACCATCGATTGTAGCTGTGCCTTTTGCTATAACCGATTCGCCATTTTTAAATTCTTCTTTTTTCTACGGACACAAAGTTGGACTAGGTTATAATCAGAAGTAAATTTAGTTTCATGAGCAGAACTCGGAAACTATCAGACATATCTTTATGAGACTTGGTAGATACATTCACCATCGGTTGTAGTTGTGCTTTTTGCATTTACGGATTCACCTTTTTTTAATTTATAAAAAAATATTTGAGTATGTATAACATAAAAGAACAAAAAAAATCATTTGATATTTTTAGGCTTATAAAAATCAGTCACGTTATGTATCTTTAATATTGTTTTATTGCATCACATAACTCATGATGACTTAGCACAAAAGTGATCCAATTCATATCTACGGTAGAGATAAGGATGTGTTTTGTACCGTACTTTATTATATGCACATGATTACCATGGTTACCATCGATCGTATTTGTCGTACCAAATCCATTTACATTGTACAAAAAAATCATGGTAACCATAGTTTGATTTGTACCCAAATCGATTTCCCTGTATTTGCATTCTTCCTTAAAACATTGCATGTTGCATACTATTGTTTGAAATGTCTTGGGTTACCATGGTAACGCCACTGTCTTAGATATTTGTTACCACTGACAGCAAAGTTGGTGGGATTCACCCATTGGGCAGCCACGCGGACATGCAATAGGTATATGTGTTGCGTTAAACCGCAATCAAACGAACAGTCGCTACGAAAGGTTGATTTACAATGTGATTAAAAAAAACCTCAGTCAATTGAAAAAACAGACACACTTAATGAGATGTCAGACTCTTTATGAAAGAAGGCCAATAACACGGTATATGGACAGATAACGTCGTACAAAAAGTATACATTAGATATAAATTAGTGCCCTCAGTGATTCTTAAATTAACACCAGAAGATGCAAGGATGCACAAATAATGTAGAACATGAGATAGTAGGCCTATAAACAGAGTCATTTAAAACAAGTACACTAACTAAAGGCGTATGTAGGCTGTGAGACTTTTCAACATACCTGCGAAGCTATATCTGCGACAAGAGCAGACAAACGCCCATTATGCGGTAATCGATTGATTCTGTTACAGATCACTTAAGGAGCCAAATCGGAAACCAGGTAGGAGGAAAGAAGTAGGTTTAAATTATATATAAAAAATACATATATTAACAAGACAAATGTATACATTCTCCCCATGCAAAACGTTCACCCACTGGTATTGAGCTACTTACTCATTGGTTAAAAAAGCGAGCGAAGCTGACTACATGCCAAAACCGAACGTACGAAGTTTTGTTGTGAATAAGTGAAAATCCTGTTGTGCGACTGCCTAAATTTCATTGCTCAAGCGAGCCTATATTTCATATTTCAGAGCTTACGGGTGAGCCCTCGTGTTTCGGCCTTTCCCAGCCTACTCCCGTACTTTCCGCACAGAGAACACACGTGCATATTCTCGGCCGCCATGCTTGGTAACTCAATGTTGACTAAAAATGTTTTTAGCCAAAATATATTAAGAAGAGAGTGTAACGGTCCTTTCGAAGGAGTATACTTCCAATGACTTGCTTCACTTGAATCGTTTAACAAGAAAAACCGATTCTGTTAAAATAACATCTATACGTTAAGTTTACGGCGCTAATTTTCTGTTTGTTCCAATACATTTATTCAATTAACCACTGACTGATTGATGTTAAACACCATGCGGAAGGTTATTTTACTTTAATGTGACTGATCTGGTGAATTCTGTATTGTGCTACTATAAAATGTTCCTCAGTTTCCAACGCAACAGGATTGCGCTGAGGACATATGTACAGTCCTTTGCAACCAAGCTCCATTATGAGGCACACCCGCTATTAGTGTGACTGCCATATATCCTCATTGAAAACATTTTGTGCAAGACAAATTTTATAATGTTTTATACCCTCAGCCGCAAGTTAGACAGTTGAAAATGTAATCCCATACCAAATAACCACCATATGACAGAAATAAATGTAGGCCTACAAGAGAATAGCGCAAAAATAGTTTTTTTGTTTTTGACAAAAATTTTGATATGATTGACAATATCAATGTTTTTTTTATTGACCATTATCTATCTTCAATACACCTATCTTTGGACTAATTTTGTGTTACTATATGTAAATGATATGGTACTGTACGACTGTAGGACAATCCAGTATATGGTTCAGGATCTTCTATTGAACAGGTCAGCAAACCTAAAGGTGGTGGTGCCTGTTATAATGGCGATCTGATATCAAATACACAGCTTTAGCAAAATAAGTAGAAACATTGATATCTTCAATCATATTAAGATTTTTGTCAACAAAAATATCCGTTTGTGCGCTGTGCTATTCTCTTGTATATTTGTCAAAGAGTAATTTGGGATGGGATAGCACTTGTATTACTCATTTGAAGTCTCTTATCAATTTACAGAACATAGCTCGTTGCGAGTGATGTACTTTTTATTAAATGCCATCTACTACCTTGCACTTCACGTTATTTTCGCGTTTCAAACATTTTTATTAATACATTTAAGGATGAACCATCCTTAATTGGTACATGAACATTCCCGCAGGATTGTTAAACAAACTTAATTGGCACAACAACACAACGCTAGGTTTGTTTGTTTCTTTGTCTGATTGATTTGCCAGATCGTGTGATCCACCCTATACTTGATGGTCGACAGACGGGACGGTAAATCTAAGTAGTATTTGTAAGCGCACACGTTACCAGTGAAAGTGAAATACATTTAAGTACGGCGTAAAACACCAATCAATCAATCAATCTCTGCCTTTGTTTACATCACATAAACATATAAATACATGTATGACAGTATATATACATGGCGGCTCGGTAAACATTGTATTCGAAGACTGTAGTCATGCTAGCATTACTTATTCTGTTTTAGAATCAGCTGTGTTTATAACTAATATTAAGCTATAATCGCCAAGGTAGCCTGAATATTTGGAGATAAGCATCCTAATTGACCTCTTTGTTGATTGACAGTAGCTGGACACATTTATAGACCACTGACGTCTTCAAATAATATTAATCGATATAGAATATGTGACGAGTATTATACAATAGGCAAACTAGTAAAAAATGAAACTGATCTTCCTATCATTGTGTAACAATTTTTTTCCTAGCTTATCTGTTGTTATAAACCGTGTTTAAAAGGGTGTCCACCAGTTTCAATTAAAAGCATATGGGGTGTCAAATGACCTTATTTGAAATACGTACACCCTTCTATTGCTAAATTAGTTGAAATAATCCTATAACTTAAAAATTATCTGTCCTTTTATTTCTAAATCGTCTAAGCGTATCTAGCAGTCTGGTCGTCGTTTAAGGTCACCGCCCAAGCCTTTAAATTGTATGCAGGTTGATAAACTAGTGTATACTTTACACAGGACAAAAAACGTTACACCGATGAAGATGAAGGTTTTATACCGACAAGCTTGAGTTGAACACAAGCCTGGAGCCTAGCCCCCCAGAAGATCGTCAGATATAACTTGCTGAAGAAAATCCACCATGGCTTAGTTATTTTTTTACACGGATTCAAATTAAAACCTAAGACAAACTCTACAAATAGCATAGGTGGCTTATAAATAGTTGAACTGGTTAAAATATAAATTCATTTATGATTACAACGATTTAAGTGTTAAAGATATAATTGTCAATCTTCTTAAAAGGCGAGATACTGACAAGATTTTAAACAATTAGTATCGTCTCGAAAAATATCTACAGTGGCAAAGATTGTATTAAGTTGTAAAAAGGTATAAGTGAAACTTATAAGTGTAACAGTATAGTTCGACTAGAAATTAGATGACATACTTCGACACAAGAAATAATGCCGGTTTACCTATATGTATTCTATTGCGGCCCCGACCACATCGCTTTAATATTATATACTCAAATGAAGTAAAGAAATTGATATTGCCCTTTATGTTGCAACTAAGCTTTGAAGATGGCTCCGAAGACTGGCTGTATCATGTAGTCCATTACATTCGATGGTTATCTAATAAAACTATAATACCTGTCACGAAAACTACATGGGCCTTTACATTTGATGGTTACCGAATAAAACTATACCCGTCGCGAAGACTACGTAGCCTTTACATTCGATGGTTACCGAATAAAACTATACCTGTCAAAAAACTACGTAGACCTTTACATTCTATGGTTACCGAATAAAACTATACCTCTCACGAAATCTACGTGAGCCTTTACATTCGATGGTTACCGAATAACACTATACCTGTCACAAAACTGTGTAGGCCTTTACATTCGATGGTTATCGAATAAAACTATACCTGTCATAAAACTACGTAGACCTTTACATTCGATGGTTACGGAATAAAACTATACCTTTCACGAAATCAACGTGGGCCTTAGTAGTATAGTCAGAGCAGCTCGAGTCGTATTTGTGAGCAGCTCGTGAGGAGCCGTGAGCACGCTCCCCACTACATAAATAGTAGTGAGCGCTCCCCACGGCTCCACGAGATTTCACGAGACTTGCCTAGTATTTATGTAGTAAATATTTTCCGCTCCCCACCGCTCCCCACGAGATTTCACGAGATTTGACTCCGCACGTGATGTCACGCGAGATCTCACGAGAGGTCACGCGAGGTCACGCGAGATCTCGAGTGATCTCACGAGATCACGCACGAGATCCCGTGCGAGGTCACGCAAGATCACGCCAGATCACGCGAGGTCACGCGAGATCACGTGAGATCTCGCGAGGCGTTGAGAGGTGACGAGAGGTGGCGAGAGGTGGTTGTTGTTGTTGTTGTTGTTGTGGGCCACGTGGTGGTTGGTGTTGTTGTGGGCCACGTGGCGGGTGTTGTTGTTGTAAAAAAAACAAAATGGAGACAGTCGCAGACGACCTTGAGTGACGTCACTTGTTGACGGCAACCCGTGCGGTGAGTCAGTGCAGTGACCTAGTTCTAAAGTGCACATGAACTAGGTCAAGGC
>JAVFBW010159042.1:0-21288 GCA_034783835.1 Mopalia ciliata
ATAAATTTATCTTTTATAAAAGGAAGAAACGTTGAGTAGCATGGAACTTTGAAATGGAATGTGAAATATCTAAAAAGCTGTTTGTATGAACTATTTGAAAAGGTAATTCATATCATCAACAAAATGCGACAAGCCGTAACAAAAGTGTCAAATGTTTTACAATAACCTTAATCAATGTAAACAAGTGTATGTATTCCGGCATAAGTGTTTATTTTTGGATCAGAAACGAAAATTTGTTTATAAAAAGAAAAACACAAAAATGCAACTATTGTCGCAGCAGTAGGCCCTATTATTTATTAAAACGAAACATACTCAAACAAAGGTGACATATTTTAGTTTCGCAAATTTCACATTAATTTATCATTATTCACTAGATCCTTTTTTGAAAATTCAATGTTATTATGCCCCTTTCAATTAATTTTACGAATGACCAGGAAATAAAGAAAATAAATATATCATAAAAATTATTTGGATTTATCGCTATGTTGTGGAATTGTGGGAATTCCTTAGGCTATAAGTTTAGACTTTCTGACAAGTAGTTTTTTTTATTTCAATTATTTAATAAAAATTTATTAAATATAAAACATTACATTTAAAAAAACAATAATTATTTTGGTTTATAATCGCTGTTTGTATATTAAGTTAAGCATTACTTAGACAACCTGCTGAGACGTCGAGGCCACGCTTAAAAAGAAGACCGCCATATAGTGAATAAAGATCAAGAATGTGGGAGGTCATAGACTTAAGAGGCACCCGTTTGAGAAGAACTTTATTACCGACAGAAGTAGTGACATTTTATACTCTCTTCCATCGGAGAAAACAAAATGAGTATGGCTCTTGATCAATAAACCCCCTGAAGTTAATCTGTATCTGTGGGGTGTTTTATTCAGACTACATAAATACCGATCAAAACAGTGAACAGATATCATTCCGTGAACACATCTCAGTCAGCAACACCTAAATCTTCCAGAAATACCCAAACATTCTTGTAGAATAATGTATCAGATCGACCTATCCTCTCCTGTCTTTGACTTCAGTTCATCGACAAGTTCTGTCAACTCACCAACAGTTTCTATGTCAGCCAATCAGATGAAGCCTTACTGGTAAGTGTTAAATGCAGGTTATTCTGTCTTGTGTATGCTAAGCAGTCAACATAGGTAAATACAATCCGTGTCAAGTAATCGTGGCCTTTTATTAAAATTCGAAAATTTCTGTTAGTAGGCCTATATTATATTATATTATTATTATATTGTAATTATAAGTATTGTTTTTTTGCTGAAAAGCTATTTATTTTTAAAAATATGGTAATGTTTTGTTTTTTAAAAAAGAAATATTGCAAACCATATGTATGAAAATAAACATTGTGGTTGATGGACCGTGAAATGCATACAAGGGAAGAGCTCCTAGAACCACAATTTCAAATAAAGAAGGCCAATACATATCGAATCGGTTAAATAATTATACCTTAGTTGACAAACAAACTCGATATCGATTTCATAATAATTGTCTTTTTACTTTAGGACGCAGTCGCCATCTTGTAATCGGTCATGTGACGCCAGCTTCTACTTTCCTTCACCCGCTTCGGAGAATCGAGTATTCACCTTCGATCCAACTACACCTTCCACACCATCAAGGTCACCGTTCATGGCGATACAGCCTCCACGTGTTACATCCACACCAATCATCTCAAATAAAGACGGGTTATCGGACTTCCATTTACAACCTGTACCTCAGCGGAAGAGCTGTCGACTCGTAGCCGCATCTCTGGGTGAATCGTTGTTGAGCCATTCTAGGAGAGGACAGTACCGACAATTGAACCTGCAGAGCAGCGACAGTCCATTCCATAACGAAGCTATTCCAGGGCGATTTGTTGGTTTGTCGGAAAGTTTCGATGATTACATATATCCCATCAGCCCCCGACTAGACGAGACCTGCTCTTCAGGTTATGGCAGTTGCTCCACCTTAGACGAAACTGATGTTAACCCATTCCTCCGAGGTAAAGAAAACCGTGTGATTAGTAACATCACAAAGAAAGTATTTTCTCGCCCCAGACCCCACGCTTGTACTCACTGCCCAAAGACGTTCTCTGCCAAGTCCACTCTTAAAGCCCACATCCGAATTCACACGGGTGAGAAACCCTATTCCTGTGCCCAATGTAGCAGAGCTTTTACGGACTATTCGACTTGGCGAAAACACGTTCGCCTCCACACAGGGGAGAGGCCGTACGTTTGTGATGTGTGTGGAAAAGGATTCATACAGTCAGGCAATATGATCCGACATCGAGAGACCCACTTCAAGTCAGGTGCAGTGAAGTCCACAGTGTAAACATGTCTTACATAAGTGCTATCAAATTACGGAATAGTCAGATTGTGTCTCAATATTTGTATAAATAAAGTGCTATTAAAAAAATGTGCTATTTACATAAATGAATACAATTTGTTTGACTTATTTATTTCGTGGCTATAAGCATGTTGTCTTGTGACCGTTTCGTTACAACTATTCGAAATTAAGATTTCGGAGATGGGAGAGGGAGCACTTGGAATGTGACATTGCTTTGTATCCCAACCAATATTATTAAACTGACTATGCTACAATAGGGTAGTTAAGCCTTAATCTGATTTGTTCATTTGTAGTAAAAAATGGAAAAATGAAGCAGGCATGAGCCATACCGTTGGCGAAATATCATAAAACGTTATGATTGGTCGATTTAGATACTCCAATGTCATTTCTTTGCCGAACAACCCAAAACCTTATCGACTTACGAGTCAATTTTACTTTCGCCGACTACTTGCAAGGAATCACACTCGACTGTTTTTGTTGCAGTGGAAGATAAGTGTGAACAAAAGCCTCATTCACGGGATTCTAGGACAATACCATTTTAACCATAATTTTACCGAAAAACACATGTTAGTCGACTGGAGAGCGTGACACGTAAGGGAGATAACTTCTTATGAATTAATGTGTACAGACTCCACACTGATTAATCCTGAAAAGACCAAAGATGGCATCGAAGGTAAAAAAACCGAGAACGAGCCTGGACCTGTGACATGATCTATTCTAGAATCAGTAAAAAATTTAAAAAAAATGACAATGTCAAAACTAAAACAAAGCTACTATTTGGATGGCATATGGTTCTTTTTATTTGGCGCTCAATCACATGACTACTCACAGCGTCTGTGGTCAACAAATTGATAGACGCATAACAAATAAACTGATCTGGCATGCAAAGCCGATCATAAAAGCAAATCGCGATCTGGTGATCTAAATTTCAGAAAACAATGAGATAAAAACTGGTATTATTAGTCATTGTTAACCCCATTATGCCTATGGTAGCATACAAGAGCAGGAAACAACTGGTGAAGGTCAAACTGACCTCTATATCTGACAGGTTGTAATATTCATATTCATTCTCTTCCTCTGAAATATCTTGTTTATTATATATTTGTCAATACTATATACAACATGTACAATGTAAATGGCCATTACGTTCTATCGACATAATTGTAGGTTAGTCATAACAGCTCGAGTTTAACATCAACTTATACTGTCTCTGTCAGTTTAATTAGAACATCATATCAATCATGGATTATAACTAAACAACATCCGTGCCCAAGTCTGATTCATTGATCGAAATATTTGTTTTATACAAGCATTGCGAAAGACGCCTGCCGCTGTGTAAAAATCGAGAACTTATGGGGCCTAGGCGGCATCTGGACCCTAAATGATCTTGTGTAAAAAGTTTCTCAGAAAGAGAGCATCGCCATATACTGCGAGCTAAAAAAAAATCGAGACTTTCAACAAATATATCCTAAAGCAAGACGAAAGATTAAAAAATGATAAGTTAATATATGGCGAAAGTGGCTGGAACGCTAAGTAGACCGTAGAGCTTCCGGGGCACGCTGTACCTTTACACAGTGTGCTGGGATAGTGTTCCCTTAACCCCTATTCCCGCCACAATTTGGATTGGATTCTGACATCTATGATATTACCAGGCTTTAGACAGATATTTATCCAATGACTAATATATACACATCTTTGAATGTCATTTAGAAGTTGATTATCTAGAAAGGCAAAACGATATATGGATAGCAAATATATAGACAGCAAATAAAGCATATCCTGGATTCTAATAAAATATTTGTTGTCCCCCCCCCTCCCCCTCCCCACTGAATTGTTTAAAACTTCCCCCTCATTTCCCTAAAAAAAACGGGCGTTGGTTATATCACATTTCAGTTGAGAAAACAATCAATAACAGCCCATTTCCATTAGCTAATAAACAGATGACGCCTTGGGAAAACTGGTTTAAAAGCACATGTAGCAAAACTCATCAAAAACACCTCGCCGATTTGTCCTGGGTGTAACGAAGAGGAAGAAACAATAGAGCATATATTTATAAAGTGCCGTAAATATGAAATCGAAAGAAGCATACTCCAACACAATTTAAATCAATTTAAAATTCCACTAACACTGCCGGCTATCATAAACCCTAAACGAGAAAACACAAAACATGTATACCAGCTTATCATCGATTATTTAAAGGACATTGAATACTACAATATTATATAATATTATATAACATATTACACAATTTAAAATTGAAAAAACCCAAAGCTGCCCTAAAAGCACAATTTCGACAACAACAACCTAAACCCCTCATTATTTTTTTCATTCTATTGGCTCCACTGCGTTTTGTCGTTTTAGGACACATACAGTGTTGTTAGATGACTGTTTGTAGAAAGGTAGATAAACACACACTCAGTGTATGATGATGCCCCGCACACTAGACAATTATGCCCACGAGCCTAATTCTGATATTAACGTCTACAAACGTAAGTAAAATAACAAATATTAAAATTGATTATCGACATCCATAAATTCAGCGACCTTTAGTTACTTCTACAAAGATTAAAAAAGGGCATGCTCGAACTTTGTTGTGGATGTTTACATCAAAACGTTTATTATACACAAGGACATGCAAATCATTCGTAGAGTATTCCTAGAGTACTAAAGGTCAAAGGTTTCCTGGTCAGTGACATTAATTGACATACATAAGTTTTTCCGAAAAAGTTCTCAGATAGTCTTTCGAAAACGATTTATTTCTTGAGCTAGCCTGGGTAGATCTAGAAGTATTAAGGACCCGAATACGACAGCCAAGAAGGCTGCCCCAGCGTACCCAATACCCCTGGCCATCAATCGATTGTCCGGGGCACTAATGCGTTTTCTCTTATAAGACGACACTGACGTCTTTGGAACATCCAACTCTTCGATGATTCGAGTAGTGAAGGCAGTCTTACTCTCGTTGGATGGAATGTAAGTGATTCTACACGAGCATTTGCAACTGGAAGTTACATCGTCTGAAATTAAATAAAAAAATCCCTTATACTTTCAGTTTGACTGAAATTACTAGTAATTGCAATGACGTCTGTATAGTTTCAAGATAACCATGTCTGAGCTACAGTTTGATGACCACAGCTCTTATCAGTTACATGAACCTTTGGCATCTGCGTACGTGTTCGCGCTATAAAATCATCATCCTAATATATCAGAGGAGAGTTACCACTTCTCTCGTTTTTCATCTGTCTTTCGGTCCAGCACAAACTTTTGTGCTTATGTACTTAAAGAGTGCAGCGCTCACATTTGCAAAGTTCGATGTGTTCAAATGTCTTTGCAATGCGTTTTAATGGATCAATACTAATTGTTCGATATTAAAACAAATTATTTGTTCTTTTCTATCATATGTCAGTTGATTATTAATTGTATTGGTAGTGTTTTCTGTTCAGTGGGTGCGGATTGCTCTGATGGACTCGATACATTGAATCAGATGTGAGTGTACCAATGCGCGCATCTCGATTTTCTCTCGAGGACAAAGCGAAAATAAGTATATTGGTTTCTCATTAGTAGCCTACTCTACTTAACACGCATAACAGCAAAGTTTCACTGCTGTTAAATTAGGGACTAACCATGCTATATTTTGTGGTTTGCGGCCGTAAAAGCTAAATTTTACGGTCGCAAATGGGTTTACTGGCGATGCATCGGCGAAGCTGGTAAACAGATATTTCCATTCCAAGTAATTCGAATCCAATTCGAAGCGATGTAGGCTGCCTAAGAATAAAAACTGTCAAAATCCAAATCTTACAGCTGATGCCAGGTTAGCGCTTGTTTACCGCTGGATGAATTTATGTGTTTTACCGCAATGGAAAATAGTTCCCCAAAACTTCCAATAAAACCCAATTTTTTTTCTGTTTAATTTTCACAAACAAATTATCAGAATTATTAAAATATTTACTACTTTTGGAAATATATGGGATATCATGAGAGGATAAACATTTTAAAAAAAAGAACTTTCGATGACATGACCTACATTTCGACAGTTTATGTGCATGTTAAGTTGGACACCCATATAAATGGTGGTGGTATCAAATGATTTGGATAACCAACCACAAGAGGGGTTGTGGTCTTTGAGCAGCTAATTGTACCACAGCAGAAATGTGTTTTATGATTTTACTACTAAATAATTCCTGATTGTACCTTTATTGTTGTTGTTTGTAATATCGATCATCTTGCAGCCAACTACTAGTCACGTGTACTCACTTTCTAAGGAACAAGATGTCAGTTCTCTGTAGGCATTAACGCTGTCCACTGTAACACTAGTTTCAGTCACATTACTAGATTATTTATATGGATACTTTTTGGGGGGTATCAGTGTTCAACAAAAATATATATACGTTTAAATGAATTACCACTACCTCTTTCATTGGCTTCTTGGTCACTGGTGTTTGCCAAGCATTCGATTCCTGTCCCTAAGTTTTTCCAAGGAATTCTATGCCTAGGTCGTAGGAGCTGAGTGATAACATTAGCTACACTCTCTAAGCCGATGTCAAATGAGAGGTCGCCTTTGTGTCACATTCTCACTCTGGTGATAAGTCCAACTCTCATAAATATACTTGATCCGCTTCGCCAACGTTGAATCAACAATCCTAGTCCGTCAATGTTTGTTGTACGATTGTTAACAGCGCGTATTATTACATAATAAGTGAATGTGGCGTAGCAAAATTTGCGACGGTTAATCCTAGGTTTTACAGTCTTAAAATAAACACAACAGCCAATCAGACTACAAAAACAAACTAAATTGGATTAGAATAGCAATTTTTGCTATTCACGTTTTTTTTTTTTGCTATTCACGAATTATTTTGCGGCAAAGTCCTTCGCTTCTTTTATGAAGTTATGTATGAACGCTAGTCATTTCAGCACGCGCCACAAAAGCTACATCATTTGACGTTTCGAATAATTGTTTTCGATTCCACATCACCTTTCGAATGGTTTTATTCAGTTAGGATCTTACTGGGTTTGAAATGTCATAGACAAATTAATAAGTCACCTCTTGTTTACGAATTTATAGTTACAATAAATAGCAAAAGGATATTACACAGTGCAGGTTGAATACGATACTATTGCTCTCGTTAATAGTTGAAAGTAGAATCCTCTCGACGCTTCGCGTTCGTCAGTTATCTCTTTCACCACTCACTCAAGCAATATTTGTAGTATTTAAGGTTCACTGTGTATGAATATTTTTTGTGTCTTTTTTTTTTAACTAGAATCTGAAAGTGTAATACCAAAATAACGAAAATACTGTTCACTGTGTATGTTTTGCCATGATATACTGAAATGTTTCTAATTTTAACTTCTTTATTGCCGAAACGAATTATAGTCCTCTTCTCCAAATACAGATAACAATTTTATATGTTGCACAAATAATTACTTCATATATACAGAAGACAATAGTATAGAAATCAAATGGCAGAAATGTCGTTGAATAGCGATTATCAAATATATGAATTCAAAGAAGCAGGGGGAACCTAACCAGTTAAGTGTAGTTTAGAGTTAAACATTTGAAAAGGGCTCAAGTGAGTCGCAATATACGTCCGAAGAAATCTTGCCATATGGAATATTAAAATTGAGTTTGCATAAAATCGGAACACTCGTACAAAGTTTAATTTGAATTTAACATACAGATACAAAATTTAGACTTTGCCCACAGGTGGGGACATTTGTAGTCCGTCATACGCTAAAACTAATCCCAAGCGACGTCGAAACAATCACACTTAGTATGATTTAAACTCCACAAGAAGTTTTCATGTTAAGATACAGATTCCCAATTTAGACTTTGCCTCCAGGGGGCGTCACCTCTAGGTTGACAAATGCCAAAATCAATCACAAATCTAGTCTTGTCACATGGAACAAACACACGACGTTTGATTCGAATTCAATAAGCAGTTTTCAAGTTAATGTCCGTACGGACAGACAGACAGAGAGACAGATAGACAGATAACCCTATAACATAACACGTCCCGTCAAATAATGGGCGTATGAAAAATTATACGAAAGACAATTATAACAGTTTCTATGCAACAATTGATTAGTCTGTGAACACATTCGATTAGCAGCTCATACCCAGAGTACTAACCTTTGTAAGAAATAGTCCGAGTGATTGTGACGTCACTTCCTCGCATGTTTGTCGTCGTATCCTCTTCAGTTGGCACAAAGGCCACTGTTGATGGTGATTGCGTTTCGCCTGTCTCTTGTACAGTAGTTATGGTTGCCGTTGTCATAAGACCTGACGTAGTTTTTGCATCTACAGCGGTAGAAGATATTTAAACCAAATTTAGTTTTGTCGTTATTCATTGAAACATTTTTGATTTAACTTTTTTATTGTCGAAACAAAACATAGTTTCCCTCTCCAAATACAGATAACAATTGTATATATTGCACAAATAATAACGCCATATTTACAGAGGACAATAGCTTAAAAACGCGAAAAAAGATTGTTTTGCGAAGAAACAAACTTTTCCTTTAATAGTCGTATAACAATTGACAGGAATGTTGTTGAATAGCGATTTAACAAAGCAATTAATTCACACAAGCAGGGGAATTCGACCCTGGTTAAGTATCGCTTACAATATAGCCTTTCAATAATTTAAAATGGATAACAAAACATAGATTTTAATTCAATAATTGATTATTCAATGTACACATCCGGTTGACAGGCCCAGAGTGCTTACCTTTGTAAGAAATAGTCTGAGTGATTGTGACGTCGTTTCCTGGTCTGTTTGTCTTCGTAACTTCTTTAGCTGGCACGGTTGATGGTGATTGCGTGTCGCTTGTTTCTGGTAAAGTAGTTATGGTTGACGTTGTCATAGGACCAGACGTAGTTATTGTATCTACTGTGGTAGAAGACACTTTATTGAAATGTGTCTAATTTTAAATTCTTTGTTGCCGAAACGACACATACTTGTCCTCTCCAAATATAGATAACAATAGTATACTTTGCACAAATAATAACTCCATATATACAGAGGACAATGGCGTAGAAACGTGAAACAAAAATTGTTTTCGAAGAAACAAACATATAGTTAAATAGTTAAAAAAAACAATTGACAAGGATGTTGTAAATAGCGATTTAACAAATCAATTTTTTCAAATAATGAGGGGAATTCGACCCAAGTGAAGTATTGCTTACAATAAAACGTTTATAAAATTTAAAATGGACAACACAACATAGATTTTCATGCAACATTTGAATATTCAATGTACACATCCCGTTGACAGCTCAAATTATAGACCAGAGTACTTACCTTTGTAAGAAATAGCCTGAGAGATTGTGACGTCATTTCCTTGTCTGTTTGTCTTCGTATCTTCTTTAGCTGGCACGGTTGATGGGGATTGCGTGTCGCTTGTCTCTTGTACAGTAATTATGGTTGACGTTGTCATAGGACCAGACGTAGTTATTGCATCTACTACGGTAGAAGACACTTAAACAAAATTTAGTTTTGTTGTAATATATTGAAACGTTTCTAATTTTAACTTCTCTGTTGCCGAAACGACACATAATTGTCTTCTCCAAATATAAATAACAATAATATACTTTGCAATAATAATGACTCCATATGTAAGGAAGACAATTGCTTAGAAACGTGAAACAAAAAATTGTTTTCGCAGAAACAAATCTTTTGTTAATTGGTCAGAAAACAATTGACAGGGATGTTGTGAATAGCGATTTAACAAATCAATGAATTCCAATAATGAGGAGAATTCGACCCCAGTGAAGTATCGATCGCTTACAATAATAGGTTTAAATAATTTACAATGGACAACAAAACATAGATTTACATGCAACAATTGATAATTCAATGTACACATCCGGTTGGCAGCTGAAATTGTAACACAGAGTGCGTACCTTTGTACAAAATGGTCTGAGTGATTGTGACGTCATTTCCTGGCATGTTTGTCGTCCTATCCTCTTCACTTGGCACAATTGACGCTGCTGATGGTGATTGTGTGTATTTTGTCTCTTGTGCAGTAGTTATGGTTTCCGTAGTTATTGCATCTACTCTGGTAGAAGACACTTTAATACTTTCTGTTGTTTGTTTTTTCCCAATGCACTTCGTAACTGGTTGCATGCTGTCGTCTGTCAAATTGTCATCTATTGGAACACTTCGAATATAAGCTGTTCAAAGAAATGTATATAAATTACAAATTTCACAGAAGCAGGAAAAATTTACTCAATGCAAAGTTCCCAATTTTTATTTATGATAGGAATAAAAACACTAGAGGCCCCATGTCACTATACTATGTGATGTGAAGTACCAAATCAAGAAAAACTCCGATAATGAACGAAAAATACTGTCTTGAGCACCAGGTCTGTCGATTTACGCGTAGCATATGGGACAGGTTTTTTGTCTTCTGCATCAAAATTTGGTCTCCGGTTATCTCCCATTATACGTAGGGCTATGATACGTCTGCCTTTCAGCTTTTATGTCATGGAAATTCTCAGACGTCGGTAAGCGATATCACCTCAAAAAGGTTAAACGCTATTTTAGAATAATTGCCCTTATTTATTAAGTATCCTATTTGATCAGTGCATTATACAATAAAAATCAACAAAAGAGGGGATAATAACAACAGCATTAAATAAATCAAACAAAACGATTTAACCCTGCCCGAGGATAAACCTGGGGTCTAATATGAATGGATTGGATGTATACTCGCACTCTAGAGATATGTGTTCTTGTATTGGTGACAAACTTACAGGTATCTACGTTTTATAAATGTTCTGGTATTATCCTTATTAGACAAATTGTCGATCTCATATTTCTTTCACTAGAATCCGCGACATCAGATCTTCTGGGACCTCAAACACGATAAAGTTTTAAGGCTAAACCTTTGTAAGTCTTTAGCGTTTAGAAATTGGCACATTAGCTCAAGAGAATTAATGCATCAACAACACAGTTGTCTTCCCTAAAACCGTTGGCTACCTGTCTACGTGACCTACTACAATGAAGCATGTAGTCTAACATGAGTCGTTGTTCTCTGGGGCTTTGCATTATATGAATCAATTTTATTGCAAATTTCACAAGAAGGATGACCATGCTTGTTTTCTTTTTTGCCATATTTTGGAATTAAGTTGTTGTGTTAATTGATTACGTGCTATTCGCACCATAAATTGGTGGATGGTATAATTAACGCGCCTCTTTAAAAGGAAAACTCGATATTTTGTTTCCCTATCTCGTAACACACTAGAGTCTTAGCGCGCGACGTCTTGAGCAGGGTGAGCCACGCCGAAAATGACAACTACCGGTGGCCATAGGTAGTTATATATTTCAATTAACAAAATGGAAAAATGATAATTCACCGCCTATCAATAGATATAGGGGTTACTGCACACAATATCTGCGCTTTTTATAACAATTATATATATACATATGGTCTTAAATCAGGTTTCACATTGAGCAACCCGTGATGAATTCCTGTAAGAATAGAAAATATTTACCGATATGACACGTCCAAAAATATGTTTTATAATCTAAGTTGGACGGTAGGATGATCGCGTTGTAAACCGTTAGGGGACTATCACTGAGATATATTTGACACAGCTGACTAGATGGTGAATAGGCGAAAGCCCAACAAATCTCTGGAGTTGAAGTAACGCATTTGTTATAACAGCCGGAAAAGGTTCCAATGAATAGGGAGTATATAACATTGCCAATATATCCATCAATTCCATCTGAAAAAACGCAGCCACCTGACAAAGAAAACAAAACAAATACATTAAACTAGGCTTTAACAAAAAACAGTTACGGAGCTGTGTCAAGGAATTAAGTTTAGTAAGCCTGTATACCACCTGCATCATCTTTGAACTTTAATTGCAGAACAGTTAAAAGAATGTATATAAAATTATACAAAGAGTTATAGAAAGGTAAGGCAGAACAAAACATCTTACAAAACATCTTGAAGCCCTGGTTAAGAAAAAAATCTATATTTACGAGGGTATTGGTACTGCTAAGGTAAGCCGAAACATTTTCATTATTTTTACGATAAATCGGCAACAATTTATACAGTCTATTTAATCTAGAACGTGCAAATGAACTCCACCCATAACCGTTTAATAAGGAGGAATTACCGTTAAGTAGAAAGCGCAGTATATTATAACGATATATGTATGTACTCACTTTCCGGTTTCTCGCAAACAAACATATGAAGTTCGTTGCACAGGTCTGATTTCCATGTGCCATCGGTCGGGGACACGGAGACGCAGTGTTTATTAGCACCCGTGCTCGGTTCACCAGACGCCCAGTTTTTATGCTGGTATTCATCACAATCATCAGACCATTTAAAAACATCATCTTGTTCAAACAACCCAATCCAAAATTGATCGCTAACAAAAAACAAAAAAAAATTAATAGCACAGTGATCAACTGCCTGCCACTCAGCCACAAGATTTAGCTGAAGTTTAGGTAGCGGACATTCACTACCCCTCTGATAGGAGAGTGTCACATTTCCTATAGCTCCATCCAACCTGCAAAATTTGTTGAACTAGAATCTGTTCAAATTTACAAAGTGTTATCCCAAAATAACGAAAATACTGTAAATCTTTACTTTCTAAAAGATACACCAATTATTCATAACTTTCCTGATGTTTAAATAAAATAAATCAAACGTAGTGTAAACATTGTTTACGTTCTGCGTATCATATCCAGATAGATTGCGGTGGTATCGATTGACTGAGAGATATTTTAATGTGATTTTGGATTTTTAAGCAGTTTGAATATAATTAAGAATATAATAGTCGAAATGTGTTTCATGATTTTATTACTTAATACTCATTCACTCATCTACTCACTCGGATTTTAGGGAACGTGTATGGCAAGCCGTTTTATCACTTCTACCTTTATTTTACATATACTCTCCCAAAAAGAAACTCAACATTTTTTTTTATTTTTATCAAAATTAGAATTTTCAACATAATTTTAAATACAGAAATAATCACATTACATTGAAATAAAGTACACTGGTTGTTCAGATTTTGAGGTTGATTAAAATGCCACAATTTATCACATTAAAGTCCATGGCGCTCAGATGACTTCAACGCAAAGTCAATATCGGGCGCAGGACATGGCACCCCACCTCATCCGCCGAAATTGTCGACCTCAAGGACGCAGTTCCTTGCGAACTTCTCATTCCGGCGTCTGTAGACACGTGTACGACCATCTCTTCTCTGCAGCTTGAATATGGATTCATTGCTTAACCAGACTCGCCTCCAGTTTCACAGGTTCCAGTCCCTTAATCTGTTGCACCATCGGAGCCTTGCACGTCCATGCTGTTGTCTCAGTACTACGCCAAGGTAAGGACGTCTGGCGCGTAAGCCGTTTTGAGGAGACGGTTTCTGACTGTCTGCCGCTATTCTCTGTAGACCTGGGACATGTGATGCGGTTTCTGTTGCTGTTATGGTCCGGTTTTCAGATGAAATAACCGGATGTAGCGATTTTGGGCTGCTGTTTTGACCCTATGTCGACTAGAACATCGACGGTCAGTTGTTGTACCGGATTACTGGTACCGTTGGAAGAGCCTGGAAATTGTGCTCCGGTGGACACGATCGACTGCATTCTGTGATTCACCGGCCAGAAGACGACCAATGCCGACGTTCTGGGTAGCTGCGTCTAGTCTTGGCATATCGTAGCAGGTTGGAGAAACAATTTAACAACTAAATTCAATTGAACGGCTGTGTCTTTTATACCCATTAAACTCGCTTAATGATTAGGCATTATTGGCACGTGCAACTGCCCTAAGTTTTTCCTTACGCGTTCTTCGTGCAGCATTACACAAAGACTGACCCAAAAGTCGCGTGTGATCGACAGCCACTACCAGGTGCTTAAATTCAATTATCGGACATTTAGATTATAACATGATCATGTTGTCATGTCTCAAACACGCAAATGTTTAGAGTAATTCATGTTTTTAATTTTGTTTATGGTGTTGCAGTTTCTTTTTTTGGAGAGTATATATTGAATTCTTTTCTACATATGTTTAATTCTTCTCCACATATGTGAAATTTATGTTTGGAAAAGAATTCAACATATGTGGAAATAATTCAACATATATGGAAAAGAGTTCAACATATGTGAAAAAGAATTTCACATATGTAGCACATATGTGAAATTCTTTTTCACATATCTGAAATTAATTATTTATTTTACATTTGTTGAAAAGAAATTTCACTGATGTAAAAATTGTTCGTAACTTTCCTGATGTTTAAACAAAATGAATCAAACGTAGCGTAAACATTGTTTACGTTTTACCGACGTGAACGACCAAAGACAGGTGAGTCAGCGAATAACCATGCTGTATTCGGTGGTCTGCGGCCGTTAATGATAGGTTTTACCGTTACAAGTTGGGATTTACATGCGACGTATTGGCTGTTGTTGTTGACTGATTGATGGATTAATGATCTTACGGCAACGGAATATAGTTTGCTTTATGTCCTATTTATTTCCTGTGCTGTTTTCTATTTTCCCAAAATCTTATCGGAATTATCAAAATAAAACACTACTTTTTAAAATGTGTGTGATATAATGGGAGCAGAGAGGACAAACATTGAATTTCTAAAAGGAATTCATAGCCTTTTCGTGTCATGACGTACAAAATGTAGGCTACATTTTCACAGGAGTTCACGTGATGCGTACCATATACCAGATTGTGAATTTCACTTACATAAAAAAAAACAAATCAACATCTATGATAAAGAATTCGCCATATATAAAGTTCGCTTTTATTCACATATGTGCAAATCTTTATCACTAATGTAAAATAAAAAGGTGAGTGGAACTCTCTTGAAGATTTGTGAAATAAAAGAATCCACGACCTCAATTACAGACTTCTCCCTCATAGCCTGTATGCTAAAAAGTTGCTCAAAATGTACAATCTGATCGGAAGGACATCCACCCTTTGCATTTCGCAAAGCATGTGTTATTTTCTAGTGTAGAATAAATCAAGGAAACTACATTTGTTTTATAGGCCTACAATTGCGACCGATTCTGTAAAGAGCATTTGTACTACATCTGATTTGCCTGGACTATAGTCTATAAGGACTCGTCGGGAAAAATAATGTGGACAAAAATTCAGCATATGGCAAAAATAATTTGACATCTGTGAAAAAGAATTTCACATATGTAAAATTAATTATTTATTTTACATATGTTGACAATAGTCTCAGTTATATAAAAAGAAT
The DNA here is from genome assembly GCA_034783835.1 of Mopalia ciliata. Taxonomy (NCBI): domain Eukaryota; kingdom Metazoa; phylum Mollusca; class Polyplacophora; order Chitonida; family Mopaliidae; genus Mopalia; species Mopalia ciliata. The sequence continues at coordinate 15,563 of JAVFBW010159042.1, forward strand.
TCAACATATGTGCAAAATAATTCGATATATCTCAAATAAACCTTAATCTAACATATGTGGAAATCTGTTTCACTTATGTAAAATATAAGGGTGAGTGGAACTCTTTTGTAGATATGTGAAATAAAAGCATGCACGACCTCAATTAGCCTGTATTTAGTGGGAATTTTGCAAAGCATTTGTTATTTCCTAGCGTAGAATAAACCAGGGAAACTACATTATTTCTATTGGCCTACGATTGCAACCGATTCTGTATAGAACATTACGTACTAAATCTGATTTGTCTGGACAATAGTCTATGAGGATTTGTCGGGGAAATAAAATGATGTAGACTACGATAAAATACCGAATAAGAATAAACCCTTTGCCTAAGATAATATTTACTTTTATTTGTCACCTTAATTGGCATTTTTCATGGTTTTGTATTGTTAGCTGTAAATATATGCGAGTTTTTGGCTTTTGGCAGTCTGCACCCAATGACCTATATATATCTGCGCTTTGCTTTGTTGTTGTTATTATCTCCTTACAGTGGACCAACTGATCAAATGTCTCGACTTGGGAGTGTGCCCTGTTGAGGCTAAACTTGCGCATCATGGGTAATATATTCCAATCGTCTTTGCGTTCGTCTTGCAAGGCTTCACAAGACGTGAAACCTTCAAAGTCCACTTCCAGGCCATCTTCCTATAAATCTTTTTCGCATACTGATTCTGATTCAAACTGTCATCAATTGTATTTATAGAATTCATATGCATATGCCCAATGCAAACAATATTTTGAATAAATGAAGAACGAAAAATTTGCTTGCCTTCACCGGGATGCCAACCCGGGCCCAACAAGAAAAAATATGTAAATATATTAGTTATTCCTTGCAACAACTCTCTTTGCATAAAATGTATTTTGAAAATATTAATACAGAAAGATACATTGCTATCAAGAACGACAACTATGACGTCTTTGTAAAGGCCTAGGAGAAATACGAAAATCTGTTAGGATTATTATAACAGGTATAATACAACTGGCATTTGTTGTTAATCAATTAAATTACTATTATTGTAAGTAACGAATAAAACTTGCCTAGATCCAAATATTTATACCATGCAAAATGCTGGGTAATATGCATGTATTAGTAAGAGTATTTTTTATAATCTCATTCTGAAATGAAAATTGAAGCAAACTGTTATATGTGAAAATTAAATCATTTAAAAAAAAATGTAGTCTAGGTCAAATTCTTTGTTTTGCCTCCCCATTGACACACTACCAGGCAAGAGACATGGGGCTGTTCGTATAAAGGTTAATCCTTACTTCCGCCTAGGCATGAAACAGAAAAGTCATTTCGAGTACATTTTGAATGGATTTAAATCATAATAATGTTGATTTTCAACTGAACTCTGAAATTTGAGATTTCAGCTGTTTACACGTTGGATATAGTCTACACGCTAACACTGTATATATCGTTATACTGGCCTGTTTCAAGTGCGTGTGGCACCAATATCGTACATGTTTATCATCCGAGCATAATTATCACAGTATATACAAGACATGTATACATAAACAAACACGGCGTCTTGGAGGGATGTTCAAATAGCTTTAGAATATGCACGTTTAAGACAGGAATGCATACTGTTTTGAAGATAAGACAAATGGAAATTTTGGAATAACTACACATAGCTTACCATGTGATGTGAAAACCATCGAACCAAGCCTGGAACGATAGCGTTACATCCGAGGTGATGTACGGAGTACATATACGTTAGGGAACTTGATTGGATTGATCCGCCCTAACCATACAGTGATGACGTTATTTAACAATGGATATTTATAAAGCTTAACTTAAAATTGCCTTTGTTTATCTGTTAGAACATTCTACTAAGTCAATATTTCCTACATTAATGTGTACATAAAAGGCAAGTTTATACTGAAAAATGAAGACTTACTGACTACCCAAACCTATGTGGACAAACTCTTGTATTTCATCACTGTCAAGTTTAGCCAGTCTCTCGCCCGATTGTTCGCAGATTGATTTTGCCGTGTTCCATGTAACTCTGTTTGTAATAAGTGTGAAATTGGTCACTGCAAAAGTCATCCGAAGGACAATTAAAATAGAAAGAAGCCAACTCAATGCTAGATTTGGATACCTTAACATCTTCCATCTATTCCAAAAGCAACCCGGAGAATAATACAGTTGTCGTGCTACATCGCGTGCTTCCCGTGCCATCTAGTCCAATAAGGATTTATTAACTAACATTGCGAGGGCTCTAAGTAAGAAAATGCATCGATACGTTAATCTGCTTAATGAAAATAATGTTGTTAAGGGCTTTATTTTTTGTTAAATCAATCCTAACATCAACGTTACTTACCTTGATTACAAAGGCGCATTACTGTCTAGAAGACAAATATTGCCATAGTCAAGTACAATCGGTCCATTTTGTATATGTAAAGATATATTAAGGCGTGGCGGTATTAAATTCGCCGCAATCAAGCCTGAAATTTTACAGCAATATAGCAAATGATTAATAATAGATCTTTATAGAAGTTTACAATATAATTATCGCAATATTCTAATTCATTATAAAGATTTTTTTTTTGGACAAAGACTCCCTTAACCGTTATCTTCACGCCAAATAGTGTGCAAAATTTTCTGTTGGTGTGTGCTTGAATATAGACATCACCTTTTCAGTAACATGAGAGAGCTGGGGCGGTAAAGCTAATCTAATTAGCTAATCTAAATATCAATAATAAAAGAGTGTCAAATTCAAATCTGCTTTGATAAAACTTTGTTCCATGAGATATCTCTTCGGAACGGTGAATGCAATGCGGTCCCATGTGATCTGTTTGTTGTCAATTTATTGTAAAAATAAATAAATAAGCAACCTGTGTCAAAACACGTAAGTATGGAGGATAACAGTTTTAAAAAGCCAGTCGCTAGATATTATCCCCTCGTATACAGTATACTTTCCGGGTATGGTCTATGTATGAAAGTTTGAGTACATTTGGAAAAAAGCAAAAATCTCGTTGATTTTAAAATTAACAAAATATATATATATATTTTTTTATATTAATAACATTTACCTTTTCTTCTATTAGTGTTATTCGTCTGTTTACGGTGTTGAGTAAATTATGCACGTGATCTTTGTTTCTCTCAATTTAACTGCAGTTCAAATTTGCCCCCAAGAAACACACAATCAAGATGAAGTTAGGCCAATTATTGGTAATATTTTTTTAACAAAGGAAGAAAACGAGATTGTTTAAGTCTAAGTCGATTTGTGTTTTGGAAAATACAGAGCAGAATCCTGGTAGCGACCGCGTATTTCTAAAGGGTAGGAAGCAACGTAGCAGTATAAGGGCAGCGATTTTTTTACTGTCATAAAGGAAAAAAAAACTGACTGTGCTACCCACTTCGAGAGGTCTGCTGTTAAGGCCCTTTTACGCGATTTCTTCCGCTACAAAGGAGATCTATCGCCTGAACAAATTCCATTATATCTAATCACCGGCTTAATCCAAATGTCAATTTTCTAATTGCGTGTCAGGACGGTCCGAAGCTGAAAACAACGAATAGATTAACCGTACTGATTGTGGATTAGTATGTAACCAAATGTTTTATGTTCTTTGAATGCGACATTAGTGTTCATATTAATAATCAGATCAAACTTATAGCCGTATTGTTCACATAAGTATGGATTGGAATACTTTCCTTCGCGTGGCCGCCATGCTGATATCACGTGATATGGCAACGCGTTTGTATTTCTGATTTACTTTTTCAAGCTCCGACGACAGCCGGCGTATTACCACTATTAATTTGCCAAAGCCATATTGTTAACGTTTGGCTCCCCAGCTCCCTCCCAATTTTTCGTTGGGCCAAAACGCTAACACATACTGTAATCGATCCTATTCGAGTTCTCCATAGAAACCGGTGAAATTTCGAGCCACAATACCTCGAGTAGGATAGAGGTTGTCAAGCTGGCTCAGCATGTAAACAACAGCCGGGTCAACCCTCCACCAAATGGTGATAAATTCACCAAATGTGACCTATTTATGCTATAATATTACGCTGACTAGCAACCTCCTCTCAATTAGTGGTCCTGCGCCAGCTTACCATCATAGCGGATAAATCTCGAGAGATTCTCGTTACTATGGTATCATCTCAAAGCTCAGTTTAGCTATGGTCCTCGCAACCTTTTGATCTAACAAACGATACCATATTTCTGAAATCAACTTTCCAATAAATATGTGGCCTAACCTTGGTTAAACCAGCTTGTTATCTTCCTTGAACACTCGTTGGTTAGATTGATCCATACAAGGATCAGTCGGATGTGTATATTTCCTTAAAATCGATAATTTCCCCACACCAATAAATGCACCAGTCAGCCCAGTCTAAACAAATAGATTATTAAACTGTACTGTTATATTACAGGCTATATAGACAGGACACGTTTAGCGAGAAAAGTTGCCATAGTTATGTCTTTATAGTTATGGACATGTTTTTTTAGAGTGCTCTGTAATGGATACAAATGACAGGTACTGGATGACAGAACTGTTTTCAATGCCTTCTACGACAGCACAACCCCTTGAAAAGGTTGTTTGCCGGTGTAATTATAATAAAGATACTCACTAAAGACTTCGTTTTATTCAAATATTTTCCCCACACTTATGTCTTCAGAAGAATAAATATCAGTTGAAAATCCAAAACTTGTGGAGTCATTTGGCCTTCAGATAGCTACATACAGATGCGAGTTATGTCCCTTGAATTAAAAACTGCAAAGGTAACAGCGGCGCACGTTAAAACTGTCAAAACTTTCATTGTTTGAATTCTACTCAACCTGTTCTTCAGTCAACACATATTTTAACTATAGAAATTTTTTTTTACAGGTAGTTGGATTAACGTTTCGTTCATGACACAATAATTATATCACAACATGCACATCCGCCAAACGCAGGTCGATGACTGATTTGAATACAATTGACGTGTGTGGAATAAAGAGATATATGTAATGTGTTTATTTATCTTCTGGGCTGCCTGATTTCATTTAATCAATTAATTAGTTTCATATGAATGTAATTACATCAGTTTAAACTTTTAATTAATTTTACTTATGCCAAAAAAATACAGAAAAGAAATGTATCCCATAATTAGGCACATTACAGAGTCTGCACTGTTCGAAACCATGTCAGTACATCCTTCGACACTTTCCGTACCGGTACAGATATCTCGGTGGTGAATGGAAGCAATAATACTACAAGAAACTCTGTAATGTAAACCGCCGGATGTTTTGCCGCGCATGCGTCGAAATCAACCAAACTACTACGCGGATTTATACCAAAAAAAAAAACAAACGCTCCGAAGAAGCCCGTTTCTCGACTAAAATCGCTTCCAAACAAACACTGCTTCTTTTTTATTTATTACTTGTTGCAAATAATTCAAATTTAAAAAATAATGTAGCTCCACTGACGTCATCATATGAACGCAAGAATAGCCTTCAGACGTAAACAATAAACACACGGATAACTCAGTCATTTGGTAAAGTAAGTCTTTACAAGTTACCTCCCTTGAAATGAACAACATTACGTGAGAGGTTATTTAAGGTACGGAAATGGCCGAGGATGTTGAGACATGTGTTCGAAACGACAATAGTTGACCTGCAGTTTGGCGATCGTATCACATATCAGATACAATAATTAAACTTTTGCCATTCGGCGACATGTTCGTGTAATTAAATCATCATATAATTAGT
>JAVFBW010159043.1:0-11770 GCA_034783835.1 Mopalia ciliata
TGCTGATAGGATTTTATTCCAAACAATGCATATCCTATATCGCGTGTTGAAAATCTATATCTCATACAATTGAAACCGGACTCAGTCTCCGATAACTTTTGTCATTCTTGCTAGATAACTGCACACTTACAATACATTGTATTGGTCAGTAGTCCGATGACCACTGGTCAAACGGCCAAGACATTTGAAGAATATTCCCGAGAACAATGTATTTCATAAACAAAAAATGTCCCAAGAAAATCCATATGACATAGTTATTGCCCAGGTTAATATGAAAGATCTGTATTGTTAATTCATATCTCCTTCAAATAATCTATAAGCTGGCCAGTGGACCAATAGTGTATGCTTGGACAGAAGATAGGATGCCTGAGAGATTAATTATGGGGAAAAAATAAATATATACTGAGGATTAAAAACGATACTTATTTTGTTATATATTTTGGTCAGTTAAATTTTTGTCTTTGGTATGCAGGTAATGTATGTTCATATATTCTATACATACACCACCGAATACTGAACAGAGATACCAAATATGAAAGAGAAGTTTTTTTTATATGTAACGTAACTTTAGGATGACCTTAAGTTTAGTTTCACCCATAAATAACAATTCTATAGTTTGTTAATCCTAAAATCAATCAACCAATAAATCAGTCAATCAATCAATCAACCAACCAAAATATCAATAGATTAAAAAATTAAAAATATAGGCTGTGCCAAACAAGTTTGCAAAGCCAACCTTTTTTCATTAGGCTGAAACTACATGCTTTTAATTCTATTGTACCAGTCTGGTAAAAGTTATTACATGGGCAGAATATAAAAGTGGTTGAACATGTATGTTCGTTAATCTATATACCGCTCTTTTGTTTATTGTTCATGGTCTGCTAACGCAAAGATGGAAGCACATGTTTTCAATATCATGTATGGATGGCAGTTTCGAAGAATTAACTCTATCGATTTTAACGATGTTTATGCCGGTTCAAATGCAGGTATTCAATGTTTGTTTCACTGTAGTTATGGCAGGTATATTGTATACAAGGCTGCTAACAGATTCATAGACAAACCGTCCCCAGCATGGCTATTGCATTAAACGTTACATAATAATAAATAGGTGATACAAACAAGAATATTAATGACACACAAATATGCGCACATCGTGACAAAGATTACCAGATTTACGTTTACAAATTAGAATATGAAAAAAAAAAGAGTCCATTTTATTTGTTTGGTTTTGGGTTTAGCCATACATAAACGCTAACAAACGAGTCGTCAAGTGTATCACATTTCCCAAACACTTGATGCAAGTTCTATTTGTTCTGAGTCTATTTGTTCTGAACTAATATAATTTACACAATTGGGTTTATAATGGCGATATGTTAGATCCCTCATGCATGTAACATCCTCTATGTATTAATAGCTTAACCGCAATTTTTGACTGGTCGAGTCGTCACGCTACACGGCATCTGATTGGATGTATTCGAGTAACCAGACAGCCAATCAATTCTGTGGTTGTAGATAATGGTTGTAGCGACGTTATCCAGACGAGTAGATAAAAATAAAACTTTTGGTTAAACCCGTCGCACACGAGCGATTCTCCGTCGGCGACTAAAGATCGCCAGGCAATCACTTCGTGTGGAGCTAGCTCGCTACCTGACTAGACACTGTTGGCGGCTAGTAGCAAGGGATTAAACTTGTTTCATCTCTTTCGGCTCGTCGCCAGCTGAGGTTGATGGAATCGTTAACTCCGTGTGCAGCAAAAGCCTTCGCTGATGGACAATCTCTTGCAATTAGTTGCCGACGGAGAATTGCTTTATGTGGCCGCTTTTAGCGAAGACAATGCACCGCTAAAGCAGCAGTACTTTCTACATCCGTGTGTTGATTGGCTTCTGACAAATTGCACTTATCGTGCTGCTGATTTACAGAAATACTCTGTCCATCTTTGTTTTGTCCCAGAAATGATCAAAGGAGGATATTATAAAAAAAAAATCACTCAAAATCGATTTATTTTTTTTAAAGCTACCAATGAACGATTAATAGTTGCAAGCAGAAAATGTAGTGTAATTAAAAACCTGTGGACTGTGAAATAGGACTAACATGATATGCCAGTCGACACTATTCTGCGGTAGGTCCTGTTGGGGAACTTTTGGGCAACCAGCTAACTCGTAATTACGACATAGCCATTCGTAATAAAGATCTAACTAGCTTGCTATTACGGCATGGGCAAGTTTTAATGACGACATAACTTGTCGTTTAAGTGCCACATAGCAAAGTTATAATAACGACACAGCTAATTCATCAAGTGACATTATCCATTTACGAACCGCGGAAGGTTCTAAGGGTGCACTTTTGAAGATTAGTTCAAAATTTTCAGTGCATATCATAATATATTTCGGAACCAAATAACTAAAATCAAACATGCATACATTTCATATTTGCCTAAGATACATACAATAGTTATGCGATAAAGAATAACTGTGATTACCTAATCTAGGATAGCATTAAAACTCAATGTAACAACTCTCAATGTATTCATACTGACCAACAAACTTTTAATACATACTTGACAGGATCAAAGGTTATAATTGTTTCTTTTTAATTGGATTAACTTTTGGATGTGGAATTGTGCAGACACCATGATTTTTTTTAAAGATGGCCGCCATGTGAAACTTTGTAGCTACCAATATTGCACTTCCTTTTTAATGGAATTATCCTGCTAAAATTATCGTAAGCAAGTCGAAACATGTAAACGTTACCTAGAAGGGCTATTCTGTGAGCTATTCCATAATTTTGCAGCTTGGTTCATATAATTAACCAGATATCCGGCATGTCTGTGACTACCAGACCCCAGAACCCGTTACGTAATTATAATCAGAACAATTTGTATTGTTGCGTTTAGGTAGAATGAGACGTTAGAGTAATCATTCCAAATTGTGCAGTGTAGTTATTAAAAACAAGTATGCCGATTCAAATCAATGACGTTATAGCATGAGTCAGAAAACAATACGATTGATTTTTTCTGTTTAATCTTGGCAAACCAGAGAGCCTATTACGTAGGCTTAATTATAATCTTCGATTAATCATTTCAGATTACGTAAGATTCTCCAATATACAACAAAAAATGGGTCGTTTTCTCTGAGATCATCATGCCTAAGAAATACCAAGCCTTATAAGCAGTCGATTGGAAACCATTGTTTGATTTTCTTTGTCATACAACAGATTTAGTTTTAATAACACAGTGTAAAAAGTTAAATTGAGGTCCATTCCAGCCAGCATCCGTCCAAACTTACGTGCTATCATGCCAGTTTTCCTTCAAGCTAATTTCCGGTTTAGTGAGTCGAGTTATCGACAGTATAACTCTCTGGATGCGGTGCAAACAGATTAATATGGAATTTTGTTTTTGTAAAATAACTAAAGATGATAGCTTTCATTAGTTCCCAACATCCAAGCAGATTTTATGAATTAAGCCTAAACTCTTAGCAATAATGGTACTTCGAAGGGTTTTTTTAAAAAGAAAAACGATGGTTCTATATATGGAACCATGACCATAAAAATTGTTCTTTGATATAAGAAAAAAGGTTGAAATATTTAGAACAGCTGCTGTGGCATCTTCCCTAGCCAAGGGTTTATCCCGAGCTACTCTGCATTACAACCCTTGGCGGATTAATAACATAAAACCCACGCTACTGTCTAGCAAGTGATTGCTTGCGCGGAAACTGCAACACAAAGTTAAACAAATTGTGAAAACTTGCGCCAAACATTCAACATATATTGTCAGGGCTGCATTCCTATTTATATGCAACTTATCGGCCAAGGGTTGTAATGCAGAGTAGCTCGAAATAAAACTTTAGCTAGCAAAGATGCTGCTGCGAGGGCTCAATACAGAATGCACCTTTAAGGGTTCCATGAGAGCCATAAGCTGAAGAACCTTAAAGGGTTCTATTAGAGACATATTTCTTTAAGAGTGCACAGTAAAAATATAAGTTGAAAATCTTTCAAATCAAAAGTAAGATTTGTGTACTGGATAACCCAATCTGTATTCCACACGAAACTATTTTAGTTTGTTTGTTGTTCTTTTGATTTGGTGTCATGCGAAGGTTCGAGTCACCCTTGAAACCGCTGATAGCGAATAAAGACAACGCCGGGAAATCACAAATTTAACACAAAGCAAAGAGCGGACAGTTCTGATACAGCTAAGATACTTGGTGCCCTCAGAGCAAAGGGACAACACTCTCATGTGTTTAGGCGGTTTGTTTTTTGTGTGCCGTGATTTGTCCTGTCATTGTCTGCTGCCTATGTCGTCGGGTGTGGTTTCCTTGACTCATTGGTCTGGTACGCCGTCATGTGAGTGAACTTGATAAGTACAGCATTTAATCCCAATTTAAAACAAAACGCATATCAAATATGTCAGCCATCATCGATTGTTTTCGTATTGTCCCGTATAGCACCACCGCAAATAACGTCCCCCTCTCGTTATGTGTCCCATCAAAATGATTTGAAAGACAGAGATGTGCACTGGGAGTGGTCGGAGAGGACATATATGTTAAGTGCCGAAATCAATTGCTTGAGGAAACAGCATCCATCTACGGAGGGACAATGACTATCTTCCACACTAAACGAACAAGTCGTAAGGTATAATATCGTAAGTAACAAATAGGTCAATTTACTCTCCGCCCATTTCCGTGAAAACCATTAGCAGTAGACCTACTCATCGGTGACCATTTGTCAATGAAATATGTATGAAGCGAATACCGTAAAGCAGATATTACCTCAATGTCGTTAATGATCCATAAAGTATGTAATATGATTCTCGGTAAATTTCCTTTCAACTCAACTTCGGACTGCACGATCATGATTACTAATAAAGAAATTGTATCTGTGCCCTTCCTCAGATTTATATTGTCCCTAATGGAATGTTTGATGTTTTTGCAATTAGCGTTTACGTTATTAGATGTCTTTCGGATAATATACGGATATATATCAAATGCTCTTGGGGAAATTGCGAAACAAAGAGAAACAACAACGGGATGTTTCTCAAATAACCATCGTTCAAGACAAAAATAAATAAATTAAACAAAAGATTTGAAAGAGTAAGCATTGAACTTGACCTTAAGGTGACTTTTACTTGTATTTTTTCGCTCTATAACAATTTCTTATGCGGCAATCATTGGTCTGTGTTTCATTTTAGGTATTACCGTGACTGTTTTCTGTAGATTTGGTCTATGTCGCTATTGATTGTTTCAATTGAGTCTAACATTTTATTTGAGTTATTTAGTTTGTCTGTTGATGTGCCAGGCTATACAGAGTTAGTAAATCCCCCTTGACGCCACTGCGAACAAACATTGACGAGAGATACAAGACAATCCTAAGACGGGAACATAGATACCCCGAATAGATTGCGTGTTGCCCCTTAGCTCCCTGGGCAACGGGATCCTTCTCTCAAACGCCCACTCTGACGGTTTTGACTTATTTTTGTTCCTAGTATCAGATGGGCTATATGAATGTTTGCCTATTGGGCTTTTTTCTACCAAACGCTGGCTTTAGAAGTAATAACATAAGTTCACGGCCATTGAGAACCAACGACCACTACATTCGAACATTAAACCAACAGACAAATTAATATGAACTGCTATTAATTATTACTATACCGTTACGCGACTTTGCTTTATGATAAAGACATCGTCAATTTACTTATTTAATAAAACACATATAGCCACAATTGTATAAACTCTTTAAATGGTGATATATAGTTTTTTGTTCGTAAAAATACACCACGGAATATCGGACAAAAGGTTATAATGATAAATCTAACCGAACTGTTGTTCCTTGTGGTAACTATATTATAAAATTTTAAACATGAACGAAAGGTTTCATTTGATATACTGTGAATTTGAGATCACCGAAAACAAATGCAAATTTCATACACTAATAGAAATTTCTTAATTTCTCTATCCTAAAGTTTCAATCTCATTTCAGATATTTTTTCCACTCCCTATGATAAACTTTATTACATGAAATTTATGGTCTCTCTGGTATAGATTTGTAAAAAAAAACTGGCATTGATTATGAATTGATAATAATTGATAAGTAGAGAATTGTTATTCATGAGGAAATGAGCTACAGATTTCCTTTAATCAATCAATCAATCAATCAATCAATCAATCAATCAATCCACCAATCAACCAATCAATCAATCAATCAAAATATCAATGAAGAGATAAAAGTAAACAACTAAACAAAATAATGAGATATAACAGACGTGTGCAACACCAGTTGTGATACCAGGCAATTTTCCCAGGGCTGAAACTACATAACAGTCAGTATATTGTATCATTCTGATAACATTTGTTACATGGAAAGAATGTAAATATGGTTAATCTATATACAGCTCTATCGTTTATTGTTCATGGTTTGCTAGCGCGGAAATAGAATCACCTGTTTTCAATGTCATGTATGGATGGTAGTTTCCTAGAACTGACTCTATCGATTTTAACGATATTTATGCCGTTTGAAATGCAGGTATTCAATGCTTGTTTCCCTGTAGTTATGGCAGGTATATTGTATTCAGGCCTGTTAACAGATTTAAAGACAAACCATCGCCAGTGTCGATATTAAATCAAAACTCTACATAATAATAAAAAGATGAAACAAACAAGTTTATTAATGACATACCTGCAAAATGTACACAAGTAATGCGTCTTTCGTGACAAAGATTACTAGGGTTTTACGTTTAAAAAATAGGATAAGAAAAAAAGAGTCAATTTTATTTGTTTGGTTTTGGGATTAGGCTACACAAAGAAGATAGTAAATGGATCTTCGAGGGTATCGCATTTACCAAACAATTGATGCAATTTCTATTTTTCATCCGAACCTCTGACGTGAAACAAATAGAAAGTATATAATTTGGTTGACAATTACTCCGAGCTACCATATATTACAATCATTAGAGGACCGAGCTGAAATTATAATAATCTACCCTGGCGGATACATTTATCTTGGTTCGAGTTAACTCCACTTGTTATAATTTGTGCGCTTACAACGTACCAACAGCTTTTGTTGTTCACAATCATGGCGCAAGACCACTATTAATTTGCCATGTTAACGTTTGGCCCCACAGCTCACTCCCAAACTTGGAGTTCCCCATTAAAATCTTGACAAGGCATGGCAGATGAAATTTTTAGCTACAAGCCCTGGAGTGTGATAGGGGTTGTCAAGCTACCTTCAGATTGTAAACTACAGCCCAATCGCCCCACCATCAAATGGTGATAAAAACAGCAAACGTGAGTTATTTAGGCTATAATTATACACTGGTCAGAAACCTCCACTCACTGACTTCAAATCAATACCAAATTCTTCACCAGAAACAAATTTCCAGTTTGAATTAAGAGTTCAACGCGGGAATTAGAAAAAAAACTGGGTGTTAGCGCAATCACATGGTCTCATTGACATTAGTTGAAAATTATTTAGGGATAGAAGCACAATAAGTGCGAAGACATTGGCGTTTTGTTTTTACTTAGCAGGCTAAGTTTTACACTTAGAACAGTCCATGCATCCATACATTTTATACTTTGCTACCAATGCGCAAACCACTACCTCTTTGAGTTCACGCAACAGCCATAATTGTTTCTTACTATTTCAGAATTTCTGGAGATGGACAGACGATGTTATTTCTCTATCATTTTTGAATTAAATATTGCAATGTAAATTAAATCAGCAACACATATTTGGGCAAAAGATAGACTAAAATAAAGTATGTGCTTGACGGGCCGAGAAGTCCTTCACGGGAAGCGACCCTAAAAACACAATTTCAACAACTACAACTACAGACGTGGACTTGTTTACAGCTTATATACAAGAAGTAGAAAAAGACTTATATTAATCTGGGGTACATGTAAAAACAATAATTATTGGAATCCAATTATACGATTGAAATGTTGCTTCTTTAGACAAATATAGAATATACGATAAACTAATTTATGTGTCCTTCTTCCTCATATCTTTCATCCAGTCGCCTTCTATCGTCCTTTTCTCTGGATTGGTTGATTGATTGGTTGCGTGGTATTTACGTCACATTCAACGGCGGCGAGAATATAAAGTCAAATTCTTTAATCTGAGATTCTACTTCAATTTGTACAAATAATATATTTATTCACAATCCTTCATAAAAATCAGTGTCGAGTTTTAGTTTTGGCGTGCCACAGCGCTTTGAGTTCTGTTGGCTTTTAACGAGCCACTGGGCCGCCGTCGATATCGTGGAGGTGGGGGTGATGTACAGGAAGGAAGTCTTCCTCCATCTCTTCCTTTTCTGTGGAAGGTATAGGTTGATGGGACAGCTGGATATAAGCTCGAAGCTGGTGGGATAGATTAAAACTTCCGGTGTTAATAAAGATCTGGATTTGACATTTCTCAACATGAAATGCCATGCTTAATTAAGGCAGCTCAGGCATGTATTCGAGAATTTAGAATAGCATATTATAAAACCCAGAATATTTTCAGTGCTGAGTTTATTGACTTTACTCAACTGGGTTGCACATTTCATATAAACAATGTGAAGTCTTTTTATTTAAGCTTTTCGATTCGATTGTTAACATATAGACCTTTATCATTGTTCAGACACTATATCAAAGACAAACACATTAGTCCAAAGCAGCCGATACAGTCAATGTAAAAAAATTTTACGTCTTCGGAACAAGAGCTCTCAACAGGCAGGAATGATGAGTGTTTTTGCACGCGGCTCAGTGCAATCTCAATACGTGTATTAAGGATTGTTTTTCATTGTTTTACCATGTACTTCACATAGCAATGTTTAGCCTAATGTTTTCCTTACTTTGCAAACGAATTAAGGGAATGGTCACGAGGGTTATTTCACACATATGAACACGTGCTAGCCCAACGAACGGGAATAAAATCCACATCAATGTCACAGCCAATCGGGCACTGCCAAGACACAAGGCCTACTGTATAGCAACAACTCCGGAGAAAGAGAATGAGTTCATTTTGACTAAACGTTTTGGTTTAGGTTTAGGTTTAGGTTTATTCACCAATGAAATATAATACGGATCGACATAAGCGTGTTGTTGAAAAGAATAATAAATATTTAGCACAATGGCAATACAAAACTTACGGTGCAATAAAACGCCTTGGCATAATTATTTACATTGAAATACGATAAATGGCCAATACATTTGTGAAAAAAAATTTCTCTGAATTTGACCAGCTACCTAGACGAAACTCCTTTTATGCATCACCAAACAGCTGTCATTTGTTTTATTTAGAATCATCTGAATCTATAAGATGGCTATCTCTTGATTTTCACATGGAAAGTCGCTAAATAACACATTGCAAAATATCAAACGATCAGTCAGTCTTTAAACCCCTAACGGAAAAGCTTGTGCATCATAAGAGAGTAATATTTCAACCAAGAGCTTACAACTTGAATGAATGTTAATTCATTTATAGACAATAGTTGGTCAATGAACCGAAACTTTGTGTTAAAATGAATGCAAGACAGTACTATCAGATCGGCTTCATGCTGCTCATTACTCATTAGTTCTAATAGCCCTAATGGATGTTTTTAACATATACTGCCCGCTCATTTTTTTTATCAAACAACACACAAACACAAAACAGCTCAATTCGAAATGCACACCTATATTGTTTCCAATACAAGTTTGCATAATGGGTAGTCTCGTATTTCTAGTCTCATTACTTTAATGGGTAGATTCCATTTGCAAATTGTCCCATGACATTTCAGCCTGAATGAAGTGGACCAATCAGAGACGCATACGTTTAATCGCCATCTACATCATTAACTATAATGACATCCTGGGGTATCCTGATGAAGATAGCGACCCTTATATAACGCGTCCTGTTCACTTCATCAGCCAGCGGAATCTCCCGGGGGTTAAAACGTCATTTTACTCTAGAATATCTAATGTGTGATTTGTCGAATTTGGCAGGGCGAAATTGTACATATATTTGTCAGTATCTTTTTGTAGTATTTTTCCCATTATTTAAGCGAATAGGTTTGATATCATTCAAATGAATAAAATTAAAAGATGTGATTTATTTCAAATTTAATCCAACTATTGGCTGTGACATTTGAGTGACATTTATGTTAATAGTCAGTGTGTTTTCGTTTGGAAACTCTCGAATTCCTTTTGTAAAGAAAGAAGTCCGATAAGACTTACAGACGTTGTGCTTATATCATGTGTTTTCTCTGAGTAGTTTGACCAACTCACCAGCGGTCAACGTATATGATATTATAAAATAAATGATGGAGACTGGCTAATCCTGGCCTGCTAATTTCCAAGCCTCAGCATTTATGCTGATTATTTGGTTAATACAATTAACAAACAGAAGATTGTTTGTTTGGTCGAGTGTCAAAATTGTAAATTTCGTTTATTTCTTTATTAGAACGTTCCTTTATTTGTCCTGTATTAAGTGAAAAGGTTATATAATAATTCGAATCAGAAGTCTTTTAAAAAACTGATTGATTGATTGGTGTTTAACGCCACATTCAGCGGCATTTCAGCTACGCTGCGGCGTGAACTTAGTGTCAAAACTGTTTTATTCTTCGTTCTTCAATTTAAAGACAAATTTCCATCAGACGGCACCTTTGGCAACAAGCATGAAAACAAATCAAAGAAAAAAATCAAACGAAAAGTAATACATACAAATTAATAATGTTGACACTTTTTTTTGTTGGGGTTTTTTTTTTTTTTGGTGGGTTTTTTTCTTTTTTTTTAATAAAATATGACAACATATCAAATACCTTATTTTGAAACTAACAGTTGTGTCTGATATAGCTATTTACAATCACTCATAATATCAATGTCGAGTTTTTCGTTTTGCCGAGCCACCAGCTCTACAGTCTTTGGAGGAGGACATTTGCGCCTCGTCGCAATTACAGCATTTAATATCCTTGTCGCAATCGAAGCTCTCATAGCCTTCTTCAGAGCAACGAAAGTATACCAAACCATCACTACACTGGTTCTTTCCGTGTCCGAACTTCTGATATTGGAAACACCTTGTTGGGATGGGGATGAAAGTATCTACTCTTATCCTGTAAGGACCAATGTAGATGTGGTCTGGCACTGTAGTTGAATCAAATGTAATTAGGTAAGTATTTAGTTTTAATATATTACCAGCTTGTCTTTTTGTAAAGCGCTTGACGTTAGCTATATCTTGATCATGGAGCTCGGTGCAGATCTCTTCTTCTAATAGATCAGAGAGATCTTGACCTCTGTCTCGAAGAGACAACTCTAAAATGTTCTTTAGTTTTAATAAATTGACTGACTGTTGCTGTCTGGTACATTCCACCAGAATGTCACCAGACCTCATTTTTGTTACATTTTGTAGAGTTCCTGCAGTAGCCTTTAAAGTTAATGCAAACGGCGATATTTTGGTTACAGACTTTTTTTATCATTTCTACTTATGAGTAAATATTTTGGGAAATTGTCTTTCATTTCTTCATTTGAATTTATTTCCATAACTTTTCTTTTTTTTCTCGGAATTAATTGGGTTGGGAGGAGATGCCATCATAGAAAGGCGTATAAAGTTTCACCACCCATGTCCCCCAACCTCCACGGAGTGCCTACAAGGGCGAGACTCTCTGCGGTGACCAGCAGGGACAGGTGACGAGGGTTCCATGAGTGGTATACTTAAAAGGAAACGAAATAATAATTCTGCTCTACCGAGGGGGGAGTTGTACCCAAGCAGAACCAAAAAATATATTTTGTTGTTTCCCACTTAATTGACCCATGAGCCACCGCCT
>JAVFBW010159065.1:0-11769 GCA_034783835.1 Mopalia ciliata
TATACTTGTTTACCAAACAAATGCTGTAAGAATATACTTGTTTACCAAACAAATGCTGTAAGAATATACTTGTTTACCAAACAAATGCTGTAAGAATATACTTGTTTACCAAACAAATGCTGTAAGAATATACTTGTTTACTAAATAAAATACAGGCTGTAAGAATATACTTGTTTACTAAATAAAATACAGGTTGTAAGAATATGCTCGTTTGCTAAATAGAGCTGTAAGAGTAAACTTGTTTACTAAATAAAAGCAGTAAGAATATGGTTGTTTATTAATAAAGGCTGTAGAAATACACTTGTTTACTAAAAAGGCAGTAAGAATATACTTATTTTCTAAAGAAAAGCAGTAAGAATAAACATCTGTCAATTAAAATAAAGAATTAACTTGATTACTCTATAAAGGCAGTAGGAATACAATTGTTTATTTAATAAAAGCAGTAAGAATATACTTGTTTACTAAACAGAGGCAGTCAGAATAAACCTGTTTACTAAACAAAAGTAGTAAGAATATACTTGTTAACAAAAAAGACAGCCTTTATGTTGAATTTTATATCGATCTAAATATTTTTAAATTTACTTTAAGCTATCAACTAATTATCAAAACCCTTGTTTGTCGGTAAAACTATGGGTGTAAAATAAATGTATAAATGCTAATGAATACATTCAAAAGTCTATAACGCTGCCCATTATTGAAAACATAATCATTAAGTGTATTCGATTAGGACGATATCGATTTGGTACATTATCTGTGACCTATCCACGCTTTATCGAGCAAACAAAGGATCGGAGGAGCTATGATGTCATCCAAGCCACCAACATTTGGCTTTGATTAATTCCTAATGACTTGCATCACGATAGGTGCTATAGATTTTACTGGAAGGATTTTCTGACAACGGAAATCCCTCCCAGTGGCACCTGAGCT
This sequence comes from Mopalia ciliata, assembly GCA_034783835.1. Lineage (NCBI taxonomy): Eukaryota > Metazoa > Mollusca > Polyplacophora > Chitonida > Mopaliidae > Mopalia > Mopalia ciliata. The sequence goes on from JAVFBW010159065.1 coordinate 928, forward strand.
GAGTTATTCGCCTATGGACCCCTTTAGTTTCCATTAGCTTTGTCTGCTGGCAACAATCCTCGAAAGTTAGGCAAAATCCAGGTTCGTTCAGTGTCAATGACTTGTGGCTACATTCACATCTGGCAGGCTTCTTTACTATTCCACTCTCCACTCTCCTTATCGAGATACGTCTTTGTACAAACTGTCGTATTATACAGTAGTTCTAAATTAATTGATTATTTTATAACAAATTAAATGCCAGAAGTTGTATTTGTTACCAAAAGCGGAAACAGTATTGAGACAATAATTGTATATGCGTTTGCACATCACCTTTTGTTTTATAGTTAACCATAGTCAGTTGTTTTCAAACTGATAGATGTTGAGTTTGTATAAGTGAATTATCATGATAACTTATATAGGGTGAAAAACATATATATTTATTTTTCCTTGTTTGTTACGATTGTGAATTAATAAAACAAAATGAAATGATCACACCAAACAACTCCCTCTCAGCCTCTATACTATTCTATAGGGTTCCATAAAAAATGAAATACCATGAAATGATACTATCTTAGATCGGCTTATTTACACCATATAAAAAAAATTCTTGCGCGCAACCAATCATCAACTGATGTCTTGGCGAGCATTGAGTGCCACTCGGAGACACATTTGTGATGTTAGGTGAGAAAGCAAAACAGTGCTTTCTAAATAAATGAGTGACCCTTCCTGGATCTACATATCCTTAATAACAGATTCTATTTAGAACCAATAAAGAAGTTTTCCAAGAAGAACTCAACAGAGCCTTTCACTTTAAGCTGAAGAACACTTTATAGTTCTTAATAGAACCCTGTACGATTCAGTGTGGAACCCATTATGGTTACCTATAGAACCGTTTTGAAAGGGTTCTATGCCGAACCATATTTATATGGTTTCATACCGAACTATAAGCTGAAGAACTCTTTATAGTTTGATATAGAACCCTTTAAAAAATATTTTATGGTTCGGTATGGAATTCTTTATAGTTCGGTATAGAACCGTTTTGAAACGGTTCTTTATAGAACCAATTTAAAAATGTTTCTCCACAACCAGATACTGAAGAACCCTTATTAACCATTTTTTCTCAGAGTGGATGAGGTTCATATACATTATTTTTATAGAGGATTCAACTGGCGAAGGTTTACTCTTAACAGTAGCGTACTTGTGTGGTACTAGAATAAACTTTTTAACGACATTTTTGTTACTTGTTTATATTGTTATTTTATTTTGAACGCCCTACCAGATTGCATAGGGTCCATAAGCTACTTTTTTAACAAATAAATAGTATATGAAATATCGTTAACGACACAACACAAACCATGTTAAATGCTGTTTACGCCAACCCGATGAAAGGCGGAAACAACCACCGACGGCAAACAAGGTGTGAAACAAAGCCAAATCATGGTTAAATCCCCGCGTAATGGGCTCGAAAAAAAAATTATCCGAGTCATACAGTCAACTATAACGGTTCAGGTTTCTTTAGTTTTATGCATAAACCTATTAATGTGGATTTGCACAGCATAAATAACTTCCAGTATGTTATTTTTTTAAAAACTTTAATAAATCTGTTCAAACTGATGTTTCTTTTTATATAGAATAGAATCGTAAACAATTTGGAAGACAAATGGGTGAACTTGGTTTGAAAGCAGAACAAACTTACCGTCGGGTTGTGTCAGCTGAATTTACTGAGGTTCCACGAAAGTCCTCTCGCAAATGAAATTGCCACTATCTGGTGAAGAATTCAAAGTCCATATAAGCGGAATTTAATTGATTTGTTAACACGGTAAAAGATCCTGAATATTTCACAGATTGACGTATTATTTGCCGCAATGTATATATCACCAGGCTACTGTTGCGATGGGTTGTAGGCCTACAATCCTCATCCAGCCTCTGAGTAAAAGAGATACATCATAGGGAATGATTGTCATCGCTGTTGTAGCTCCCTCCATATACTGAAGCTAAATGAATCGACTCCCCTCCGCAGTGAGCCTAACATATCAACACGTCGTCTGTATTCCCGATACACCGCCTGTCCAATGGATCCGCTATAGTGCCGATGATACTCAGCGAATGACCGGCGGGCCCGTACAAATGAAGGCTGGAGCGGCTTTGGGTAGACTACAATCCAAACGCGCCTTTACCAATGACTGAGATCGTTGAGCTGGATAAAGTATATGAAGCTAATTCAGACAGAGAGTATTAATGCTCACACCATTCTCTAACACGAAACCTTACTAGTAATTAAAGACTTTGTTTGGATTTCCTTTAAGTCAGAATCATACACATTTTCTGCTTCACTACAGCAATAAATTGTTTATTCTGTTAATTTAATGAAGGATAAACGGGTTTAGGCTATTGTGTCCTCTTTTAAAAAATTATTGCCTTTGGCATCCTATTCAGTAAGCTTAAAAGATTGCATTGTTGTGAACTACAAGTCTACCAGATGTTTTCAATCTGATACAGGAAAAGGATGTACGACAAGAAACCTTATCAGTTCGTATAAATAGTTATTGTCTTCTCTGAATTTATGTATATCGGTTATCCCATAATGGATGAAAGATCCATTCGTTGTTTGAACGACCCATTCGGGAGCGTGAGGCCTCTCAGGAAATGTATACAAAAGTGGCAGATTCGTTATGTAACCACGACATGCCAGCTGTATATATATTCCTAAAAGCTACACGGGGGAACTGCACAGATGCACTGCTAGTTCAACATTCTGTAGCGATCCCGGATCTTCCATAGGTAGTCTGGTTGTTTATTGTACAATCAGAATTGTTCAAATGATCGAAAAAGTATCACATTTGCACACTGGCAGATTTTGCAATTTTCGTCAATATAAATACACCAAACTTATATGTGTAATTATATACACAGGTAAAACTCACCGTTTAAGAGTTGTAACGTCATAACAAATAATCGAGGCTGTTAAAATATCTATCATAATCAACATACTAGTGGTGCCAGCTTTTGTGACTATCTGATTCCGAATAACTGAGCTTTAGCATTTCCAATCCACACACAAACCTTGCAAACTTCGAAGATCTTGCGAAGATAGATTTATTATTCTGGAACTAGTTACAAAATTCAGTGTCCTAAATTCCATGTATAAGTTAGACAGTCACTCAAATCTAGTCCTAAATAAGAAGGTGTTTTTCTGGTCGTACGTCTGCAAGAAGACTTTTCTTAAAATAAGTCCACACAAAGAAAAACTGAAAATATCCAATTTCAACAAAGATCGTCTTCATTTCGTAAAAACGACATCATATCTATCATAAATGAAGCCAGCTGGAGTACATATAAGAAATATTGTTTTGTTTTTAAATGATAACTTTAAAATGAAACTACGAATCAAACAAAAGTACAATTTGTCAAGAGTAAAGTAAAAAAATGTTTTCAAAAGTACAAAATATAAATTTTGTTGTAAAAAAATGTCAGTGCATTCTAACAGATTATAAAATATGTGCAGTGTCTATCTTTATAAAGTCGATAAACCTTCGATGAATAGAAATAGAGACTCTCGCCTGGAATAGAAATTGTAGCTGTCTTTCAGTAATACAGTCGGTTTGTTGTTTCTCGTACGGAATTATTAAATGTTAGTAGTCAAAAGGACTTCCAAGTGAGTGTGTTTGCGCTTGCTTGCTGATCTGTTGATATATTTCTTGTAACATATGTATAAGATATTTTATTCTTTGTTGAAGACAAATTGGTGGATTCGGAATGCATAAGTGGTGCTTATAAATATATGTTATAATTTACCAGACTTAGTATAACCTTCCATTTAATACAAATATATATCTAAATTGGGCATTTTCACATTAAAATTCCAAGCCATGTTCATGATAAATATCACTCGTTCGATATTCATTTCACAGAGATTTCAATTTATTGAAAAAGGTGTATATTGTTTTAAAATCATATTGTTTGCTATCTGTATAGGTTTATGATACACAATAGATTATCCACTATGTAAAAAAATAATGGCAAATAATACGACAGTGCAGCCGTAAATTATGAGCAGAAACCGCAGTTTTTTGTTTAACGACAAAAATGACGTAAACTATTGCATCACGGGATATTTATCCGGGGGTTCCAGGCAGCAAGATTACTGCACTGCCATTTTCTCAAGGCAGCCAATTCGATAATTAATTTAATGGCGATCTGTGGGAAGATAAGCAGGCGATAACGTTTTCAATAAAAGGACTTTGTAATAGTGTTTGGAATTTGTTTATATGAGTGTTCTGTCTGATCGAGGTGTCGAGCATCTTCATCAGCTAAGGATCGTGTGTTCTTTTCTTACCGCAATCGAGACTTGTAACACGACCAACACCATACTATGGACACGAATTGACATTTATCCGCGTAAGGATTGTCCAAATGCTAGTTTCCTGACACAAAGAAAGTATATATCACACTGTCAATGGCATCGAAATGATGCTAATATTAATGTTGTAGCATTGATCACCTGTGCTTTTATAAACTGATTATGATTTATAAAGAGTGAAAAGGGAGCCATCCTATATTCAGAAAACTTACAGAATATCTTTAGTATAACGAAGCACACGAACAAAACATTGGAAACCCCTGCTGCCAATGTTTTCGTCGTAATTATCAATGGACATTTTGTACAGTACACCTTTCTGTCAGTGGAGTTCCCGTATAACCTATGTAATTGTAATTTACTGTTTATGTTATTAAATAGGTGTTATGCGCTTCTAATACAGTGCTATTGTCATGTTAGTACGGCAATTCCTTTTACCCGAACACAGACCAATGGTGTACTTCGTTGCAACGAATCAAATGTAGGTACGATTTGCTTCAACTGTAGGAAAAAGATTATGCGCTACCATCTAGTGGAATTAAAGACTCACCCATATCGGTAATTTAGCCATGTCCTCATGGGAAGACTTCTTTAGTCAGAGCTGGGAATTGGTCATTTTTTCTTCCTATTGGAATTGACGACAAAACGATATCGGTAATTAAACCATGTGTTCATGTGGAGACTTATTCAGTCAGATCTGGGCATTAATTATTCCTATCTACTTTTGGAATTTGGAAACACACATTTTGGTCATTTAGAAATGTCGTCAGGCGAGGCTTCTTCTGTCTGGTCTTGGCATTGATTTTTCTTTCTTACTATTGGAATGGAAGACACCCTTATCGGCGATCTAGCCATGTCGTCATGGGGAAGGCTTCTTGGGTCAGATATTTAGCAATGTCGTGGGGGAGGCTTCTTCGGTCAGAGCTGGGCAGTGATCATTCTTTCCTAATATTGGAATTGAAAACGCTCATATCGGTCATTATGCCATGCCCTGGTGGAGATACATCTTTGGTCAGGGCTGGTCATTGATCATCCTTTCCTACTATTGGAAGTGGAGAACTACCCATATCTGTCATTTAGCAATATTCTCAAGAGAAAAGCTCCTTGGGTTAGAGTTGGGTACTGATCATTCTTTGCTACTGTTGAAATTCAAGACTCACCCATATCGGTTATTTAGCAATGTCCTAGTGGAGATACATCTTTGGTCAGAGCTGGTCATCGATCACTTTTTCCTACTATTGAAATTGAAGACTCACCCATATTGTTTATTAAGCCATGTCCTCATGTAGAGACATCTTTAGTCAGGGCTGTTCATCGATCACTTTTTCCTACTATTGAAATTGAAGACTCACCCAAATCGGTCATTAAGCCATGTCCTCATGTAGAGACATCTTTAGTCAGGGCTGGTCATCGATCATTCTTTCTTACTACTGGAAGTGGAGACTTGCACATATCGGTCATTGAACAATGTCCTCGGGGGAAAGGCTTCTCATGGAGAGACAACTTTGGTCAGAGCTGGTCATCGATCATTTTTTCCTTCTAATAAAATTGAAGACTCATCCATATCGGTCATTTAGCAATGTCCTCATGGAGAGACAACTTTAGTCAGAGCTGGTCATCGATCATTTTTTCCTACTACTGAAATTGAAAACTCACCCATATCGGTCATTAAGCCATTTCTTCTGGGAAAGACATATTCTGTCAGGACTGGGCATTGATTATTATTTCCTACTGTTGGAATTGAAGACTCAATCATATTGGTCATTTATCCTTGCCCTCAGGGGAGTCATCTTCGGTCAGAGCTTAGCATCGATCACTCTTTCCTACAATTAGAAGTGAGGACTCCTCCATTTAGCCATATCCTCTGGGGGAAGGCTTCTTAAGTCAGTGATGGGCATTGATAGTTTTTTCCTACTGTTGAAATTGAAGACTCAACTATATCGATCATTAAGACATGTCCTCATAAAAAGACAACTTTGGTCAGACCTGGTCACTGATCATTCTTTCCTACTATCGGAATTGAAGACTACCCTATATCGGTCATCAGGCCATTTCTTCTGGGAAAGACATCTTCTGTCAGGACTGGGCATTGATCATTATTTCCTACTATTGGAATTGAAGACTCAACTATATCGGTCATTTACCCATGTCTTCATTGGAGGCTGCTTCTACCAGAGCTTGACATCGATCATTGTTCCTACTATTGGAATTGAAGACTCATCCATATCGGTCATTTAGCAATGTTGCCAGGGGTGGCTTCGTCTGTCTGGGATGGGCATTGTTTTTTCTTTCTTACTATTGGAATTGAAGACTCACCGATATCGGCGATATACCCATGACTTCATGGAGAGACATCTTTGGTCAGAGCTGGTCATCGATCATTTTCTACTAATGAAATTTCTACTAATGAAATTAAAGACTCATCACCCATATCGGGCATTTAGCAATGTCCTCAGGGGAAAGGCTTCTTAGGTCAGAGCTGGACACTGACCATTCTTTGCTACTGTTGAAATTACAGACACCAATATCTGTCATTAATACTTGTCCCCAGGGGAAAGGCTTCTTAGGTCGGAGCTGGGCTCTGACCATTCTTTCCTACTGTTGGGATTGAAGTCTCCCCCATATCGGTCATTTTATATGTCCTCATGGGAAATGCTTTTTAAGTCAGAGCTGGGCACTGATCATTCTTTCCTACTGTCGGAATTGAAGACTCACCCATATCGGTCATTTTATAATTATCTCAATAGGGGAAATGCTTCTTAAGCCAGGGCAGGGTTCTGATCATTCTTTCCTACTGTCGGGTTTGAAGACTCCCCATATCAGTCATTTTATATTTCTTCAGGGAAAATGCTTCTTAAGTCAGAGCTGGGCACTGATCATTCTTTCCTACTGTTGGGATTGAAGACTCCCCCATATCGGGTATTGTATATGTCTTCCTACTTTTTTAAATTGAAAACTCACCCATATCGGTCATTGAGCAATGTCCTCAGGCGAAAGGCTTCTTAGGTCAGAGCTGATCATTCTTTCTTTCTGTTGGGATTGAAGGATCACTCATATCGGTCATTAGGCCATGTTTTAAGGGGAAAGGCTTGTTAGGTCGGAGCTTGTCCCGAAACACGCAATTTAATTCTCATTAATATTTTGTTCCGTTTGTTTAATATAATTATATCTCCACTCAATTGGATTTATCAAATCTTGTGATTCTATCATTACCCTTCGTGTCAGGCAGCACGATCAATTCTGAACTGAACTACTGGAGAGAGATAAATGGTAGCCTGTTTGGGACAGTATTTAGGACTAGTGTTTTTGGAGAAAGTTTTTTCAGAACTATAGAAGGGGAGAACTTGAGAGAGAGTGAATTAGTACAGCATTCCGAACAATGAATCGTTAATTTAAATTCTTCTGTTTTTGGTATGAATTGTGACCAGGAATTAAAGTTAAATTTACCGTGAACACGAACGTTGTACCTTTATTTATATGTAGCAAGCTCTCGCTACAAAATTTTGCCGAAACCCGGGACGTGAACTTTAACTTATCCTTGGAAATCATCGTGAGGACAACGTGGGATAGATTAAATCAACTGGGAATTTCCTAAAGTGGAATTCACGAACGGAATTTATCACCTGCTCAACGTATTTGGGAAGTGAATCGTACCTTTATTAAATATGTTTTTATCCGACTTGAAGGGACTTGAAACCATATATCAAAATTTACTTCGACGTGAATTGGATAAAATACCTCCACTTCTTCAATGGGGGATAGAGGACGGCCATCTGGATCGGGAAATACGTCGGATAAACGGGGTAAGATCTAAGCTTTCATACAAAGTTTGAAAATGCATATGATAAATTGTTAGCAGCCATTACTGAGTCTGAATGTAACAGAAAACAACTATCCTTTGAGGCCGAAGAAAATAATTTAACTGACTTTCTTGAAAATGTTTTGGAAGCCATTGCCGAATTAAACGTGTTTTAACCTGAATTATGTGACCGTAAATCCCACTTACGTCCAGAAAAAACTGATTTGAAAGACATTTAGACAGATTAAACGAGATGCAAATTTAAACTCAGTTACAAACACAGTAACTAATTTCCGCCCAACAACTGCATTTAGAACAGCTACAATAACAACGGCAATCATAATCTCTATCGCCAGTGCGATTGCTTGTATTAGACATGCCTTCTTTTAATGGAAACATTTTGTCCTGGTGTTAATTTTAGGACTCTTTTGTCGTGCTATTCATCTCAACTCTTATCTTTCTGAAGTGGAAAAGCTTACCTACTTAAAATCGTGTTTAATGTGTGAAGCATTAACAACAATTTCTGACGTATCTGTAAGCAATGGAAACTACAGAGTAGCAGTAAACCTTTTGAAAGAAAGATATGGAAATCAGCAAACAAATATTAGTTCTCTGTATAGCGAATTTATGAACTTGCCTGTATCCAACAACAACATAGGTAACCTTAGACATCTGTATGATAAGATCGAAACCTGTCTTCGTTCACTCGAAGCTAACAAGCAAGACATAAATGCTTAAATCTTTGTTAGCATGTTCTTATCCAAATTACACAAAGATAGTATTGTAGCCTTGGAAATACACAAAGGTCCTGATATGCCATGGACAGGTAAAGACTTAAGAATCCAATTAAAATCTTACATAATGCCTGGTGAAACAGCTGAAGGTCAATCAAGTCAAACATCACAAAAACAATTACAAGACAGTGAATTTCAGTTACTACAACAATGACTGATAGGGATACAAGATCATATTATACAGTATTTAGGACTAAGGTTTCTGGAGAAAGTTTTTTCAGAACTATAGAAGTGGTGAACTTGAGAGAGAGTGCATTAGTAGGGCATTTCGAACTGTGAATCGTTAATTTAAATTCCTCTGTTTTTTATATGAATTGTGACCGGGAATTAAAGTTCAATTTATCGTGAACACGAACGTTGTACCTTTATTTATATGTAGCAAGCTCTCGCTACAGAGCTGGGCACTGATCACTATTCCCTACTGTTGGGATTGAACACTCATCTATATCGGTCATTAAGCAATGTCCGCAGGGGAAAGATTTATTAAGTCACAGCTGGAAACTGATCATTCTTTTCTATTGTTGGAATTGAAAACTCATCCATATCTGTCATTAAGCCTTATCCTCGTGGAGAGACAACTTTGGTCAGAACTGGTCAACGATCATTTTTTCGTACTATTGAAATTGAAGACTCACCCATATCGGTCATTAAGCCATGTCCTAGTGGAGACACAAATTTGGTCAGAGCTGGTCATCGATCATTCGTTCTTACTATTGGAATTGAAGATTCAACCATATCGGCCAATTAGCCATGTCTTCTGGGAAAGACATCTTCTGTCAGGACTGGACATTAATCATTCTTTCCTACTTTTGGAATTGAAGACTCAATCAGATTCGATCTTTTAGCCATGTCCCCAGGGAGAAGGCCTCATAATTTAGCCATGTCCTTACGATAAAACGCTTTTTCTGTCAGAGCAGGGCATGGATCACTCTTTCCTACGATTGGAATTGAAGACACCCATATTTGGTCGTTTAGCCATGTCCTCAGGAATTGAAAATTCACCCATATCAGTCATTCATCCATGTTGTCTGGGAGAATGCTTCTTAGGTCAGGTCTGGGCATGATGTTATCTTTTATCTTTCTCAAATGTGCTTCCCATCATCATGGTATACCAGATGAACTAAGCTCGAAAACTTAGTATAATGTTGTCTTGGAAATGGATTAACCTCTCTCAACGTAGATCTCCGGAACAGGCATTTTATTTAAAATGCTAAACATTACTATAGGCTGAGATTTGAAACTGGTGAACATTTTTTGTTACACTGTCTGCTACATACGGGACATCAATGTGGTGTGTTGGATGGAATGTCTGCGTCTTGGTGCAAATATTGGTTTGAAATGCAGTCATATACGTAAAATTACCTTAGTTATTCAACGAATTAAAAAAAACGAACAATATTTGCCGCTGTCCCAAGTAGAATTTATTTCTATAGTTATTAAATAACATTAAGGCATTGATTTCTGAACCATAGAATAAATGGGTTACCTCTCTATACCTCTCTGTAGCATTTCCGAGTCTCTGGCTATTGTGAAAAGAAATTCAAGTTTTGTAATGTCAAACTGTCAACAAAATTTAGAACGAATGAACATCTGTCGCACTCCAGTCGAATTTCAAAGAGAAATGGGAATAAAGGGGCAGCTAGTCTGGTTGAAATACAAACCGCTTATAGAATCCACTTGATGGTCAATTGGATTGAACGGACGAATGTGGGTGAAAGGATTAAATGTACAGTTATGCTGCACTTATCGCACAATACGTTTTCTGTAAATCTGTATTTCAAATTGGATTCGCCCCGTGAGGGAGCGGGAGGGTCATGGCCCTGCAGAATACTCCACCGGCTTCCTCGGTCGATCGTAAGAGGCGAGAAAAGAGGTTGCTTTCTGTTGCCCTGGTGTTCTCAGAGCTAAAGGGT
>JAVFBW010159076.1:0-11769 GCA_034783835.1 Mopalia ciliata
TCACTTATATGACGACGTGCCAGCCCAATGGGTGAAAGAAACCACCCCCGACACCACTGGCAACAAACAAAGACAGGTCTAGAGATAAATGCAGGACGACAACAACAGGACGCAATACACACGCCACAAACAGATCGGTGTCCAGTTCCCCTTTAGCTCCGAGAGCACCAGGGCAACATGAAGCTCCCTCCTACCGCCCCCAAATATTTTAGCAGAAACATAGCACCGGCTCAGTGATATCTTATTGAGGATAATATGATAAGTGATATCATGCTCTCGATATACTACGAGAGGTAAGTTAAAATAGTTATTTTTGGATGCTTACAGGGATGTCATAATAATTTTTAAAAATGGCAAGTACTGATAGATAAGAAATGACACAAAATATTTGCAAAGGTACATTACGTCAAGAAAACTGTAAGATGTGTATGCAGTATAAAAATCAGTTGCCCAAGGCATATGAACTTGAATCTTCTAGTGAGCTTAGGAAAGAAAGAGCGATATGGTCGATCGAACTAACAAGGAGGCGACAAATTCCACTCAGTCGATAGCTAGTTCCTTCAAGCCGTCACCATGTGGCCTTTACTGTGATACTCGGACGCAATATCAGTAGTCTTCAATCGGCTGTAGTTTGTTTGAAGAGTAGCAATACTGTATTTACTGGAGGAAAATTAACTTTCAAGCATTATTGATTTATTCATATCTTGGTTGTGCTAGTGTTAATTATTGTTGGAATACACCTCCGTCAAATAAGTGAAACACCCTTAAGCACGACGTAAAAAAAACAATCAACCCTCAACCTGCTACCATGAGTGCGGAGTTGTTGTCCTCTATGACATCAATGTTTTGATCGAATTTCTAAATAGAGCAATTTGAAGTACAAACGACACCATCGTAACACTAAGCCTTGAGGCATTGCTATTTCTGGCTTACGCTATTCATAAATACTGCTCTCTTCGACCTATATTTGTTATTGGCAGTTCGAGCTCAGCTAAAGAAGTACGAAGTGCAGAACGGTGTCTGGGCTGAACTCTTCGAACGAATAACAATACATATGGTCTACTTTTTCAACTCGAGTTCAGTAAAAGAATTAGACAGTACACATTCATATTTGGGTTGCCCTTTTCGCGCATGCTATTTACGGTTCATGTGAGCTACGTATTATATTCGGCCTTGATACACATCTGACACGTTCTATTAACAATGATTTTAGCCTCAAGTTCTATACTAAAAGAGATCTCTCCAGAGATGGGCACGTAAAATGTTCTTGTTAAACTCGTTGTGTCCTAAAATGCCTATGAACTAGTTGAAAGTGCAGAGAGTACTAATTATTAAAAAAAACTTTTGCAAAGATATACTTGAATAGTCAACCTGATAATAAAACTGACTGAGCTATTCTAAACACCAGAGTATCAACAACTTTATCACCCTGTTATATGAAGTACATGCATGTGGACGTAAAATGTACTCATTGAACCCGTTTTGTCAAAGAATGTCTGAAATTATTGAAATGGTATAGAGCAGCCACATACTAGTATCAGCCATTCCTATAACAGACTGCATCAGCAAATAATTAGAGATTCTAGAAGTCAGGTGATCAAAAACTACCTATTGAAATTTTCCAAATGTTACATCTCGATGTTCCCGGTTGTAACGTTTGAGAAAGAGAAATATCATCCCTTGACGGTGAAAATGATTTGGCTTAACACACCTCTTTGCCTGTCATAATTGGGTGCCCTTGGGTAAATTTATAGCAAATTCGGAGCAAATTCGGACAAGTGTGATTGCTTGTTTGTTTTTTTGCACCAACAGTTGTAAGGAGGGGTTAAATGTTCACATGTCTGAACTAGTTGCGTATATTCGTGAATTGCTTAATTGACGGAGTTACTTTAAACAACATTTTTTTTGTAAATCGAATTAAAGTTTCATTTGTCTAATATTCTAATGGCAGACCATAAACATTTATTTTATACATGCTAACGTCTTATGATCGATTATAGATGCTTATTTGACGCAAAGGTCATAATATCAACGTTGTTGGTTGTATTCTTTGACTGAGTATAAACAATAGCACATTTTGGACATTTGAGCTTGGCTTTTTGGCATGAAACCGTGTATATAGCTCTTATGATGTCACACTGAGTGAGATTCCGTTTAAGTTCCATCGTTTTCCAGTCTCCATTCTGTAAAAAATATCTGGAAACCTGCTTACATTGTAGCGTGTCTTCTATATAGACCATGCGACATAACGTTGCTTATTTGTATTTTGTCCTGGTGAGCTTCTTTTGGCACATACACCCAAAATCGTGGGAAACCCATCCTACCAGCGACGTTCTGACTCCTGGTGCATATGTTTTGATAGTTCTTTTCAAACACCCCACACGTGATTAGAGCCTTGTTAATAAAAGACTCCAACATTTGATTTAAACCGTCGCCGTCTAGATGTCTGTTCCCGTACAAGGTAGAAAGATCATTCGCCCGTCAAATTATTTGTTTGTTTGTTTGATTGGTGTTTAACGTCGTACACCGTCAAATTAAGCATGTAGCATTTGTCAAGCCTCTGTGTAATTTAATTTGAGAGCAAATAACGAAAAAACGAACTGGCATCACTGGTTATTCCCTTGTTTCATAATAGTCATGCATTGTTGTCACAGCATTTCAGGTGATAACATTTGCAAGGATGACCATGCAGTTGTAAGGCTGGATAGCTGCATCTGTGTATTTTGCTCCCACTTTCTCTCGTTATATTGGAATGTTCCGGCAGGTCGACGGTCTTTTCTATCCGCCATTCCCTACTAGCAACTGCATCACATTACATTACCCAAGCTTAGCTTTTGATTGGACTAGAGGGAGAGATAACCATCAGTAAAGTACGGATAACTCTGGTTTTTGTAGTGCACGGTCAAAGTTTATACGGTAAAAACTATGTGACATCTGTAGTTTTTCGGTTATATTATCAGAGAAACCCCTATCTTGCAAACTCCCCTAAAAGTAAAAATATAAACGCTAAATGTAAACACTTTGTTAACGCTAACAGTAAACAGAATGATTAAAATTCGATCTATAATTAAATGTAGGGAAATATAGGAAATAAGAATAAATATGTGTAATTTAAGACTCAACAATTTTTAAGATTCACTTTTCTTTTTATTTTTGTGGAAGGTTAAGTTTAGCAAGCTAAAGTTGATCAAAACTAACCATACAACCACCATGACAAATCAGACACTAAAAATTGAAGACTTATCGGCCTGCACAGAAAGGGCACTTCCATTGGCCTGGATGAAGTGCTTTGTTACAAAGATTCCCAATAGAAGGAAAACGTCAGTAGAAAAACAAATGGTATACACTTGTATCAGTAGATATTTGTAGCGTGCATTTTGATTTCCGCCAAAAAATAACATTAAAATAAATTTTAATATCAACAGGACATTGCCTCTTCAGATTTTATACGTTGATTGATTTATTGGTGTTTTAAGCCACATTCAGCCGTCTACGCTGTGGCTTGAACATATAGTCAAACTTTTTTTTTAACCAAGGTTCTTTAAATAAAGATTAATTTCAAACAGACTACATCCTTGGCAGTAAACATTAAAAAAAAAGAAACTAATCATCCGAAAAGGACATTGTTTTCATTTTCTCTGTGTGGGTGTCAAATTATCATACAATTAGAAATATTCATAAATGTCAATGTCGAGTTGTGCCACCCTCGAGACGATTTTATTGGACCTTCGCTAAACTTTAGCTTGCCGTCTCTTACACCCCCCCCCCCCCCCTCCCGCAATTTCGCTTAATAAAGGGATTTTATATGATGACAATATTGAAGGACTTTTTATATATTTACTCAAAATGAATGTTTTTTCGCTGTATTTTTTTACAAATGCATTTATGTAGGATTCGGCCGTTTTTATTTTTCATGAAGGGGCGCCATGTATGCACAGCCTTTTCTACTTTAGTTTTAATATAAGAAAGTTCTGCAAAAGTTGAATAGGGCAATTCATACTATAAGTATATTGCCTTGATATAACATATATTAAACTATAAGAGCCACCTCAGTTCGGTGGGATGGGGACTGAGATTCTCAATCTACGAGCAGTGTATGCATTTTTCGTTTTACAATGAAAATAATGCAGATAGGTTGTAGATCGAACCGTCGAAAAGATAAGTCGCAATTTTTTAAAAGTGTCCAATTAACTGTTTCAAATGTGTTGCATTAAAACTAAATCCGTCTTTAATTGAGTTTTATAAATCTTAACAAAGTATTAATTGTTGTTTGTGGCCGGTATACCGTATTCCTATAGATTATCGACCTTTGACTAAGGGGCAGCATATACTGGAGGTATATTTTGCAGGCAGCTATGGAAGACCAATAATTTCACAACAGAGCATTTGCATATAACACTTCACATTTTGGTTGT
Source organism: Mopalia ciliata (assembly GCA_034783835.1). Lineage (NCBI taxonomy): Eukaryota > Metazoa > Mollusca > Polyplacophora > Chitonida > Mopaliidae > Mopalia > Mopalia ciliata. Next base: position 4,416 of record JAVFBW010159076.1, read on the forward strand.
GTTGTTGTTCACTCTGTGGATGTACATGTGCACAACCATCATATAAGTGAAACCCCTTTAAGCACGGCGTTTAACATCAATCAATTACCGCAGGAAATTTCAACTTATCCACGGTATCCAAAGCTCATGTGGATAACAGTTACCAAGTTGTTCCACCTGAAGTGATTTTTGCTATTACAGAGGATATAGACTCCGCAAAACATTGGTTCTTCTTTCTAGGGCTTCAAAACTGTGGTTAGTGTGTCATATTAAAGTTGGGCGGAGCAAGAAGTGGAATTTCCCTCGTCATATAAGTGAAATACTCTGAAGTATTCCAGCACAATCAGTGTATGTCAAGGCGCGGTTTCTAAAGCTAGAATGTCAATTTAACGGGTATAATGCAGCATGCCTTTCAAAAACGCTTTTGTCTAAAAGATGTGTATCCACCACTGACATGATGACACTATCCAAACGAAACATTTAGTTAAAGATGATGAGCCTCTTCTTAGACGTGACACACAGGCTCTGTCCTGTAGCGACGTTAACATCGTTCCCACGGTTTGGCTACTCCTATGTATAGCACTGAAAGAATTGCAATTGTCTGTTCAGACCATGGGAGTGGCGTTCGCCAAGAAGCGAGGCTCGTATTAAAAAGTTCTAGCTGTATACCAAATATGAACTCGCTATTGAAAGCTCCATGAAACATGAAAAGCAACCCGTCTCTGACGATCTAGGACACTAAAAGCTTCATGGGGCCCACTTTGGATTTTTTTCCTCCGCCTCTGTATAGTTAATCTCTATTTTGCAAGCCTGTCAGTACCATAGTCACAATCTGGACGAAAGAATGGTGTAATGACTTATTTGGAAGGATATGATTGAGTGACTCTTCTGCATGCATGGCCGACATTTTGTCTTACGAGCTTTTTTTTGGTGCTCCACCGAAAAATGGCAAGGCATAGTAAGAAATTGACAATCTGTTGTCGTACAAGTGAAATACCCTTACCTAGGATGTTACACTCCAATAGCTCACCCGAGGAATGGGGACCAGTTAAGAAATAATCGAAGAATTGTTTTTTTTTCTCGATTACGAACATCCATATTTTTTTATTAAACATAAAACTTAGGTCTTTACAATAACCCACGAGAAGCAATAAGTCAAACCGATTTTAATGTTTAGCACACCATTCATAACCACATGTTATACTTGTGTCTTGGTTATTAACACAGCATTAGTCAAAAATATGTAATAAGTAGTCAGTGTAAAAAAACTAACAAGGCTTGTAAGTATAGATAGATGTATACAAAAATTCAAATTGGATCCACCCGTATTGATATTTTTCAAACAAATTTAAGTTGTACTTATTGTGTTTAAAATATGAAAGAAGTAAGGCCTACATATGATACGTCAAAAGACTGTGAAGAATATAAACTTCCCCGAGGCTTGAGTTACTGATTATCAAAATCACAGACCAGCTGGTCCAATCAGGATTGATTTGATGGTTTGGAAGACCAGTGTAGTCGAAGGTCAATGTGTATAGCTGGTAGGCATGCTTAACGACTTGAGCTATAGTAATTCTTTAACCTTCACATGTCAACCATTAAAATACATCCACAAAGCAATCTGTTAAGCGAATGTTTAAAATGCATTACGTTTGTAATTACTTTCCCTATTTCGAAGTTTAGAGATAAATATGAGTAGAACAGTTAACTGATGTCTTAAACGTATAATACAAGACCTAGTGTGTGTGTTTATTATTCGTTGAATAATTACAATAATTCGTCATTAAACTGCCCTTGGATATAGTTAGGCCAAGGGCATCCCAGGTCATGTTTTACATGACCACAATGAAGGAAGTTCTGCTGTCGAATAAGACACATTGAGACCGCACACAATTAGCATTGTTATCACCGCTAAAATATTTGCAATCAAATACTAAGAACAGCTTTCAGTCTAAACGGCATTGGACTTCTTGTCATTCCAAGAATTGGTATCAGGGGAAGGGACTTCACTCCATTGGGAAGTTTGAACACAAAGCGTTGTAGCAAGGCAGTCAAAAAGAGAAACAATTCCATCTTGGCCAAACTTTCACCAGGACAAACCCTTTTTCCTGTCAAGACAATCAAAGTGAAAAATTAAAGAGACAGATAAGCAATGAAAATGTGTCAGATATCAACGAATAGTTTTGACTAATAATCCATCCTTGCCATTGGTCATATATACACATAGTAGTATTGATCAAGGTTTTATTAAGCGTTCACCAGTAGTCTCATAAAATAAAAATATTACCTGCAGAAAACGGTAAGTAATGCTCTTGTTTGACAACTTTACCATCCGAGTCCAAAAAACGGCTTGGGTCAAAGGTTTCCGGGTCTTTCCATACTTTGGGGTCTTTATGTATGCTGGTAAGCACGGGCATAATGATTGAACCTCTGGGGATGACATACCCGTTTAAAGTCGTGTCTACAACAGCTGTTCGTGGCACGCTCAAAAATACAATATCAGCACATCTCTGAATTTCCATCAAAGTAGCTTCCACATAAGGCATATTTTTTCTGTCCGCCATTGTAGGGAGGCGACCCTTTCCAATCACGAAATGAATCTCCTCTCTGACTTTTGCCTGTACCTCGGGATTATTTATCATGTACAGTAAAGACCACATCAAAGTTGTCGCTGTTGTTTCGGAGCCAGCAACAAAGAGATCCCCAAGTACCATCGACAACTGCTCATCTGAAAATGAAGAACAGTGTTATAATATGAAAGCCGATGACAAAACCAAGTCGTGTTTATATTTTGAATCCCTTCTAATGTATACTGGATTCCAATATGTTTCATACTGATGATACTTGTCATATCTGATAAAAAAAAAGCATATTATTTTAGAGATGAGGATGTATGCCAAAGACTTAATCCCATCGGTCATTTCACTTCTTTAAAAAAGGAAAAAAAATCAGTTGGCCTCGTCAGCTACAACACTGGTCTCCTCTCTCCGCTGTTGTATGTTCATCCTATAAATGCGTGATGCCAAAGAAACAAAGTTAGTACACGAAATACCCCATGTGACTTACCGCTGAAAGATGAATCTGAGCCAGCGTGTTGTTCCATCTCTGCCAGGTAGCCATCGATAAAGTCACGCATATTGTTTGGATCAAACGATCTTCTGTGTTCCCCGAGCTGCTGTTTGATGAACGCTGCAATGTGGTCTGAATTTACTAAAGTTCTCTTATAACTGAATAGATCTCCAGGTATAAATCTTATGAAGGGTAAGAGGTTCAACAACCCGACCGCAGATAGATTTTCGTTCATGCATCGAAAGAAAGCTTTAAACTCAGGATCATCATGGTCATACCGTGAACCGAAAACAATGGAGCAGATCACGTTAGACACTGACGTATTTATAAGCGTTCCAATAGGGAAATCCATACCACGTGTGTCTTCCAGACATTTCACTAGAACTTCTACTTCTTCCATAATTTTTCCCTCTAGACTGGTTCTGCCAAAACCAAAGTCTCTCAAGGTATGCAGAGTGAATCTTCGCTGCTCTTTCCAGACTTCACCATTCGAGCTTACGATACCTAAACATAAACAAATGATTTTTTCTTATTCATTACTTCCTTACAATGTTAAACATTAGTTGTAACATTAGTTAGTTAAACATTAGTGTTAAACATTAGTGGCAACAAGAGTGCACACTAACACCCAGTCAAGTTTTGCTAGCAAAGATAAGGGGCAACATATAGCTTATGTACCGCAAATCATAGCTTAGAGCAATGAATCTAGTTTTACAATTAAAGTTGTACGGCAGAAAAAAAACGCTCGTCTATATTTTTTGTTCGATATACCTAACTCGAATCAGTTGGCTAAACCTGATTATACATTTTGAACAATGTTGTACTGATTAGCATACTTTGCTATTCTTGGAAGATTGCGACTTGATGATTATAATTTAAAACCAATTTGAAACTCCCGGTTTACATTAAACATATACATTCTAAGGGGAGGTTTTCAAGCATTCAGGTGCAGGTTGAGTGTGACTGTATAGGAGGACTGGTTACAGGTGCTGGTTGATATACCTGCATATAATAATTGACTTCCAGAGCGGGTTAAGTGTGAATGTTTAAAAAGATTGGATACAGGTGCTGATTGACTATGGTTGCATAGAATGATGAAGTTCAGGCACAGGTTAAGTGTCATTGTATGGAACGATAAGGGGCAGGTGCGGTTTGACCATACCTGCATAGAATGATTGAGTGCAGGCGCAGATTAAGAGACACTGTATAGAACGATTGAGTGCAATGCGGGGTAAGTATGGCCGCATGAATAGAAAATGTAAGTTTTTTCGTTCAAATAAATATAATTGCGCAGTGTTTTTTTTTAATATACTTTTGTCTTTATTCAACCAATACATTTTTTAAGATAAGCACTTTAATGTAACACATTCTGGATATCTGTGCTATTCAGAACAAGCGGAAAGGAACGGTGACCATATCTAGCCTCGAATCACTTTGACTTCTAATTTTTTTGTTTATTATTGGGTTTTAACGTGGTACGCTAGGTTATTTGACTTACTATGTCACGGCTGATTTGGAGTTCTACCTCTGACCTACTAAAATTCGATGGAACACCCGAGTGGCAGCCTCGTAGACTTACTTTACAGAATATATGTAGAACATATAGTCAATCAACTTAATATTACATACCTTTTCCTTTCGACAGCTGCTCTGTAAAAAACATCTTAGGTCTGTCAATGAAATCGTCTCCACGTGTTACCAATACTTCTCTTATGGAATCGAGACCATTTACAACCACAGCCAATTTGTCACCTATATAAATGCTAAAAACGTCGCCGTACTGCTTTCGCAGGCAATCAAGAGAGTCAATCAGGTTTCCACTTAACTGTGGAAGATTTCCCAGAACCGGCCAGGCTGTGGGTCCCGGTGGGTAGTTCCTACCTCTTCTCTTTTGGGCAACAAAGAACAAAAAGACAATCAAGCATATAAGCATAGCTGTCACGTTAGTGAATAAGCTGTCACCCCACATTGTGATTTGCGTTGGTCTTAGTTAATAATTGCTGCAAAACTGTGAAGCGATACCTATGCAAGACGTCGTCTAATCATCTGTGCCCATAAAACTGGTATTCCATACGAAGAACTTTGTTATATAGTCTCCAGAACCTGAGTACTGACCCATTATAATGCACCCTGTGACAGAAGAAGTGTGATAAAAAGTCAGCTTAGTGTGTCACGCAAGAGTAGCATGCAGTACAGAAGTGTCTCGTACACATTTAAGAGTGGTTATGTTTTAGATGCATATCACAATTTATCTGTGCATACCAGAGAATACTTGATACCAAACACAATTTTCCATTTTTATACAAATAACTGCAGTTCTGTTTTTAAGTGTTTTATGGAGGCTAGTCAAGCTTTCGACCGGGTTGACCGCTAAGCACGGAAAATAATTGACCGTGAAGTCCCGATGATTATTGTTAATCAGTGATGTGTTTTGTTTGAAAGACAGTTTTTTGCTGCTAAATGGGGTTCAATTTTGTCAGATTTTTGCAATGTATCTGATGGTGTTCGCCAGGAAGGAATTCTGTCTCCGACGTTGTTCTAGTTTATTTGCATGACTTAGATGTTGCACTCACTAACGCTGGTACGTTTTCAAGTTGGGTGCAATATTTTCCCATTGCAATTGTAAAATACTATGTGCTTCGTAGTTTCTCCCAATTGGCGTAAAACAGTTTCATCTCCCCGTATTAAACTATGTAAAGAAAATTTGGTCTATGCATAAAATTAAGTTTATCTGGACATGTGATAACCAGTAGTCTTAGCAACTACGAGGCTATAGAAGAGAAAAGATTGAAGCTATTATTACATTAGAAAGGTTAGCCACTGCTCACATTCGGCAAAAAACATATTGTTTAAAGAAAATTGCTCCGTCAAATATATATTCTTGTTCCCTGTGGATTGGGTGTAACCAAAAGAGTTTTGACGAGATACAAGTGGTTTATGCATTAAAACTACTGATGCATGAGGCAAGCAGTGTATTTTATTTTAAAATGTGTAATTTTTAATGAAAATGTTGCATTCGATCAACAATTGGTTAGGTTTAATAGTCTAGGTTGCCTATATTTGACCATACTTCTGACAGCAGAGTGTAGATGTAATGTACGGCGAACGTTGTCATAAAATATCTGAACAGATAAAGTAGGCCAAGTAGAAATCGAGATGTACGGCCTAGTTCTTAGTCCTCGCCGCAGAATAGCAAATACGTAGGTCAGCTAGTTAATAGGCCACTAGTAAAAATATAACTTTTACTACTAACACAGAAATAGTTTAGACAGAAGCCAATTTGTGCTACTTGTGCAAAGTCCAATTTCCTTCAGAGGGAACCCATAGACTCGTAATTGTGACGAGAAACCTATCTTGTTCTAACGACTTCGTTTGTTATAATTATGACGGATTAGTTTGTGTTTGTTTAGCTGGTCTACAACGCCGTACTTAACGTTATTTTACTCACAGGACAGTGTCAGCCCATTGGGTGACAGATACCACCCTGAACAACACTGTCAACAAATAAAGACCCGGTATAAACAGGACGTCATTTAGCTCCAAGAGCACCAGTGGGCATCAGACACCTCCCTCCCACCACTATGCCAGATTAACGAGATTTTACAGTGGGGTTTGGTCTTTTTTAAATATCATTTTAGTAACATAACAGCCCTCAGATCAAGGAAATATGTGTGTATTTCCATTTGGCCTAGAACACAAGACTCGAATAGTGCTATCGAGGAAAATCGTTGCCAGACAGAAAGAAGGCAAGTCTCGGGTTCAGCTAGTCAACTACGGAAGAAAGACGCTGAGCCTTTCACTGATCCCCCGTCCAGTTTTCAAAGACAACATCTGTATTACACTTGCATTTGAGTAAGCCCGGCCGTTAATTAGTTAATCTAACAGGCGGGGCTGATGTCATCGTTCTAAAACACGGTCGGACTCCAGTGTGTCCGCTTGCTTATGGATGCATTGGAAGGCATCTGTAACAACACGGCGTATACACAAGTTGGTCGTCCAAGCGCAATGTTGATATGTTCTATATACATATCAAAATAGCGTTGAGTAAGCATGTTTTTAGTACCAGGTTGATATGTACAAGCGGTTGTTTGTTGTTGTTTTGCTTGGGGACGGAACACTAATTGTTATCCCATCGGCATATTATGCCGTAGGGATTATGTTGTCACGCAGTCCGTCCGTCTGTCTGTCCGTATGGACGACGCGAACACAATAAAAACAATACCGCTTAGCCAAGGGTTTTCAAATTTTGGATACACATTTGTCTGACACTAAACTGCATTCCTATTTAAAATAGGGTCATTCCAAT
>JAVFBW010159098.1:0-11767 GCA_034783835.1 Mopalia ciliata
ATAACATTTGTGTAAGAAGATGTGTCTGGCTAACCTGTGTTAAAGATAAAGTGTTTGTGACAATTCCGTATGGTTCCATGATTCCTGCAGTTTATGACGATCCCTGGAAGTCTGTGACAATATGATCCCTAATAAAAATTGTTAAGCCGAAGTTAGGCTGTTGGTTTTTATAGCCAATGAAGGCATATAGCTAATGATCTGTAAGCATGACTGCATGACAGTCTAGGCCAGCAGTGATAGCCCTTCTAGTTGTACATTAAATTTCGTCCTTTGTCGGTTGTCGGTCAAAGAGACTCTGACATTGTGACTGAACCTTATGCGACATGGATGTGAACGAAAAAAGTCGCATGGGAATAAAGTAACAACATGGCGGGAGAACTCCGATGGCTGCATGGTTACTGGTGGAAGTTTTGGAATAAATGCAGGAGGAAATTGATGCGTGCGGTTAGGAGATAACCATCATTATTGGCTTCCGTTTTGTCAGCATCGAATATAGTTCTTAATAAAATTGTTTTATTTGTTCTGGTCCTGGAAATTTGTTTTGGGTGGAGTATTTAGTATTAAGGTGAAGTAATTGAGTGGAGGTTTGTGGCCAGGGTAATATTATAGCCTAGTGTATTACGGTTAATACAGTTAATAATATTTAAAGTTTACAGAGTTAACTAACAAATTATTTTGGTCTTTAAAAAAGCTAAATCGAGCACGTACACATTTTTGTACTTCATTCTGGAGTATTTGAAGACACGACAAAACAAAAGCGATATGATACCATAGTATTGAGCCCTATTGAGTCTCCCTTTGTTCAGACATAATCTTTGAATGCATTTAAGTGAGGTGTATTGTCAAGTATTATAACGTAAATCTTTTGTTTGACTTATTGTCCAAATGTAGTTGCAATAAGTTTAATCATATAATAGCGATATAGTTCTAATTCTAGTCATTTGTTTTGTTTACAGTCAATCGCTATTGTCATCACCATCGCTATCGCTATCACCATCAATATACCGTTACAGCTACCGCTACACACACAACATAACACAGACTGAAATATATCATACAGATGTCTGTTTACTGTTTTTGAACCATACCGAATGTAATAAAAGATAACAAGATGAAGCGTATTGGCGTTGTGGACTTTTTACCGAAATACCGACACCGTTACTATAGTTGATGTGACCTTAATGACAGAGACCCTTTACGAATGGTAATGTCGCGTTGCTCTTGAATAACACATCTAACATTTTGTTTGTAACATTATTGTTATTTTTTTCAAAGAATCACCACTAAACCGTGGCCTTTTGTAGGCCTCTCGGCGGCTGAATTGTTCTCCCTCTTCTGAGTGTTTACGAACACAAACTGACACGATGTGTCCGACGACATTCATCTTAACGGCTTTCTGGCATGCTCCGATTTCACGGACGAGCAAAATGAGTTTAAAAAGAATCTACTGGGATTGAAAAGTATCACAAAATTAATACTTTAGTTATCCTGTCTGACACTGATATCAGATCAGCCATCTATTCACCACTCACAACCCATCTCACCACGCTATTGTGTGGACACTATATAATACATCTTCTATACTACATAATGGTAAACGAGTAGATTTCCAAATGAAATTATGCCACAATGGGGTTTTACAAGAACTTCATTTGGGAACATAAAGGATTCCAAGTGTAATCCAATATTTACCCTCGATCGACGTAGTAGTGTGTGTTTGTAGCTCTGTTTTTTGTAATCTAGAATGCATTACATGTTAATGGGAGTAGGAGGCTAAGAAAATGAGGTAACATATAAGCTAGAGCCCCCTCTAACAGATAGCAGTTTGTTTTGAGTATAGTTTTGATATCTTTACCGAGCATCGTAGGAAGATTACAATTTTGAATTTTTATAGTTGTACTGGTGTCAGTTATTGTGGGAATAAATTTCCCTCATGTAAGTCGAATTCATTTCAGCTAGACGTGAAAAACCGATCAATCATAGGCTAAACATATTTTTAAGGCAAAGCTTGATATAAATCATAAAGCAAGGTGTATATAGGTTATATATGATTCTCAATTGTTCGTGTGTATATACTCTTTGACAATACAGTGCTATAGGTGACACTTTCATAACTATTCATAGCTACTGGACACAAACTACCGAAACGTACTGCTTCCTGTATTCGACTTATCATTGACGGGATATAATGCAATACCTATTAAACTGGCTTCGCTGTGTAAATCACCGGGCCAGACGTTTACATAATAGTTTCAGGCTGAACATATGAGATACCTAATAAGCGTGTTTCATGTCAAGCAATCAATAATCTATTAATTAAATGAGTATGCCACATTGATCAAGTAAAGTGCACATTCCATAGATTTTAGCCGGTCGTGATTTTAAAGCCAGTTTGTTATTATGTATTTTGATTTTGATATGTTTTTTGCTATTATTTGAGCTTCAAGTGATACCAGTTTAATGGGTTTTTCGTCACTCTGTATTTGTAGCCGATGTGTTTCAAGCAAATTCTGCAAAACAGATAAATTGTAGCCTATCGTCATTTCGAAAGCACAGAAGGTTATAAAGCACTGTTGGTCACGGGATCACAGAGTCACCGACCGAATGGGTCTTAACGTTTATTGTATTACTTTTATATAAGCTATCTTATTAGTTATGATACGGGTTTTTTGACCCCAATATGCGCGCTATGTCACATCTGACACTGGACGTTAACACTTGCTGTTATAAGTTCCTGACCACAGAGAACGTAGTTGTTCTTCGTACGTTTTATACCACAATAGGACGTGTTCCTAATCAGCTAATTGGTCGTGATACCAATCTATTATTCATGTTGAAGAACAAAAGAATAGGAAAATTTGAACGTGCTTGACGCCAGATATAGAAAGTTCCAATAACGCATCCTGAACAATTTTCCTAATAATATAGGGACTGTATTCATTTTGGTTTAGAGGATAATCGATAGCTGCTAGACGGATATTTTCTATAAGCGGAATTGATTTGAGTAAAACTGGATAGCCAAGCCGTGGAGAGCGGACATTATGTATGGCTGCCAAAAACACACCTCAGCGATGTCTATTTCACTCCGTTGCGTTAACGGCCTCAAATTGATGAGAGGTTGACGATTTTCAGATCAGCATGATTAAAGAAAGATTCAGAAAGAATGGCAACTTGCCGAGTTCCATTGTCTTCATTAAAGTTGGCAAAAAAACTAGGACTATTTGTGCAATGATACATTCACTGGGTAGTTGTTGTCATAAAGTTGAAGCGCACTAAATACAAAATTCACTTTGATCTACCTGTTCGATGTATATAATTATTAATTATAATTAAATTTTACATCCCTAAACGTCAAAGTGTTAGAAACGTAGCGTTTATCGGCTTATGGCAATTTCTTTCCACGACGACTGAGATGCAGCTATATTCCCGAGGCGCAAGACGCAAATCGATAGCAGAAACATTACTTTAGATTAATTTCTGAAAATATGCATTTGACCGTGTTTCACACCAACTGCTAAGCCATGAGCGTCAGTATTTTGGATTTAAGGTAAGTATTCTAACATGGTTAAAATCGAATCGTACAAATAGTCATCAGCGTGTTACAATCATGGCAAGGAATATCTATGGAATTCTGTGATATGTGGTGTTCCCCACGGGTCCCTTTTGGCCGATGTTATTTGTTCCTTATGTAAATGATGTATCTCGTTGAGGCGTAGCTGTGTTTCTTTCACTGGAAATATATCTCTGGTATCGATTTATTGCTCGATAGTTTGTTCGAAACTAGATTACTGCTCTAGGTGTGGTCGCCAAACCAGAAATATCTTTTTTGTAAAATTTGTATGTTATAAAACGGTAAAAGAATACGATTCTGACCATTATTTGGATTTGTGTAAATATTTTGAAACTTCCTTTTTTGTAGAAGCGGATTGAATTCCGTGATGTAACCTCTCAGCCAATATTTCATGTGATGTTATTCATATTTAATACCAATAATTCATTATCCGGTAGGGATTTTATTGACCAACTTAAACGACTATGTTTCATATGTTCTAAATTAATTTTGTTACAAACATTTTATCTGCTTTTTCTTTCACTGGAAAATGAGAATGTTTCATGAAATAACGCAAATGTTTCTTAAGGTCAAAACCCAGTTTAGCACATTCATTAAATGCATAGTTCAGTAGCACTGACATTTGTAACAATCATTTCATTTATTCCTTCATCTCGAAAAGGCCCTTCTCACATTTGTTACCATGTTTTACACTAGGTTTATGCTGCCTTTATTTGAATATAGCGTGAATCAATGCTGATGTTCCAACACCGATTTCTGTGGCTATTTTCAACAAAAGTATAATGTTAAAAAGAATATGTCAACAATCTTGAGGCTGAACAAATTATATGCTCTTATCCTATCAAGCTGAGTCAACGTGTTCGTTAACGTAAAGGTTAATTAAAGTTTTGATATAACATGTTATCCTTACTACTAATTGAGTGGTGAACCTGAATTGTAACTGTATGGTTAAGTTAATCCCAGCTTAACTCTCATACATCTGATACCATTGAATAGAGGCCGATAACATTTTATCCGTATTTATCTGGATCCCATTGATCCGTTTGTTGAGATTTTTAGATTCGACTGATCAAAGTTAATGACAACGGATTTAAGTGCCTGGTGTTTCGGTGGAGGCTGAACAACTCTAGAGATTTAGGTTAAGCCAATCTTGACAATGACACAAGAAGATTGTAAGAAGCCATGTAATTTGATAACGTATATTAATCAGCTTACGGGTGGTTTGAGAGAGTTTGATGCTGAGTCATAGATTGCTTCATGTTATCAGATCTAATGAACAACACGAATACAATCTGTTGTGATGTCTTATTATATCATTGTTAAGGACAGGCTTGTTTCCATCGCCTGTTGTGATGTCTTATTATATCATTGTTAAGGACAGACTAGTTTCCATCACCTGTTGTGATATCTTCTGATATCATTATTAAGTCCAGGCTAGTCTCCTCCACCTGTTGTGGTGTCTTATTATATCATTGTTAAATCCAGGCTAGTTTCCTCCACCTGTTGTGATGTCTTATTATATCATTGTTAAGTCCAGGCTAGTTTCCTTCACCTGTTGTGGTGTCTTATTATATCATTGTTAAGTCCAGGCTAGTTTCCTCCACCTGTTGTGGTGTCTTATTATATCATTGTTAAGTCCAGGCTAGTTTCCTCCTCTTGTTGTGATGTCTTATATCATTGTTACGTTCAGGCTAATTTCCTTAATCTGTTGTGATGTCTTATTATATCGTTTTTAAGTCCAGGTTAGTTTTCATGGCCTCTTGGACTGGCACGCCTTGATGTATACACGAGACCACCATATGTGCGGCGTTAAACACCAACTCCACAAACAAACCTGAGCATTACGTGTCCGGTACATGAGTCTTTAGTTGGCATGATGAGTAATCTTGTAACTTGGATAACTCAAATATAGGGTCACTTGTTCAACTTTCCAAAAATCTCTCATCCCGCCAATCTAGTAGTAAATCTTTGACATTTTATCACGCCAGCACAGATCTGGTGACCGAGGACAGGTGGTTGTCATATTCAGTCTGGAAAACCAGTTCTTAACATTTGAACTTGTATCAGACAAACACAAATCTTGTGGCCAAGGATAAGTGCTTGTCATAGCTCACTCTGGGAAACAAACTATACACATTTGGATTTTTATCAGACAAACAAATGTCTGGTGATCAACGTTGAGTAAATATAACTATTGCAAAACAATTGAACAATCGGAAGGCTCTCATGTCCTTATCCAATGAGAAAGAAAACCAATTGTTGCCTAATCAATAGAATTATGTTGTCAACGTCACCGCATTGAGTCGGCGGATGTAACATTTTTTTTTTGAGTACTTGACATTAAATCTGCTACAATTTGAACGTAACCATTTATAAAAATTTAAAATCATTAATGTCGTCAATCTAGCGTCTTGAAGAAAGTAAAATGTTCGGTCTCTTATCATAAAACTAAATCATTTAAATCCATCTAAGGAGAGAAAAATTCAAATCAGGTCCTATATAGAACACACAGGTGTGTGTTGCCACTTGTTTGGTCTATATTTTTCATTTCTTTTACACAGTATGGCAGACAAGTCTGTCCCAGCCTTCGCTGTCTCTAACTAAATGGACATAAGAGTTTATGGGGACGGGATTGGGCTTATTGTCCAGCATCAGATCTCAAATTTGACAAGTATTCATCTTGGTATTGTTTATCAGCACAAATTGATTCAGATCGACTAGCTGTATTTACCTGGATGCGATGATTACATAAATAAACAAAGCAGATATTGTTAATTTCAAGTTTATCCTTAAACTATCACAGATAAGGAAGACAAAGTAGAAAAGTGTATAAAGTGCAAATTCCCTCACTTAGCAATGGCATGATCCGCTAGATAAGGTCTGACGGTCTGAGTTCGTTAACACTTGTCTACCTTAAGAGACAGCGCCCCGTGAGGGAGCGGGTTGGCCAGTCCTGCAGAATAGTCCCTCGGCTTCCTCGGTCCATCGTAAGAGGCGAGAAAAGAGGAGCTTTCTGTTGCGCTGGTGTTCTTAGAGCTAAAGGAAACAGGAAATTGATCTGTTTGTACGTTTTATTTTGTATCCGTCGTCATATAAGTGAAATACCCTTGAGTACGACGTTAAACACCAATCAAACAAACCTTAAGAGACAGCAGATTAATGGAGATATTTATACAGATTAAACGGTTATGTATCCGGAAGGTCCGCGTCTCACATCTCAAAAATATTCATAGAGTAACGCACACGTTCGCTTAAATCGATTAGTACCACAGTATATGACATTTCTGTAGTGAAATAGAACATATTAATGTAATCAGTAGTAGGGGTAAATAAACTTGTTATCCGAGAGTTGTCCGATGGTTCCTGATTTTAACGCGACAATTGTTATTGCCCAATAGACCTAAACAATACGTGGCACTAGTATTTACACTGGTAGTAACTGTGTTTGTTGATAGACAGCAGAATGTAGAAACCAGAACGAGGTTGGTGTCGGACAGGCCAAATTTACATGAGTGTCCTTAACTCTTATATTTAAAAAATGAGATTGTTATTGTTGATATGACCGATTGTGGACCGTTGCCAGATTAATAATGTAATAACAGATATGCTATAGTGTGTTGAGCCTTGTCTAGTTATTATCACGCAAAATGAAAAGGGTTGATATTAAATACGTTGTTATTTAAGCAGCACTTCTGGGTAATTCCACATTGAAAATGGACACGTGTAATATTTTTAAAATAGATTCAATCGCAGTTTTATCACGAAGGCCAATGTCTCGCTGCTTTTGAATAAACCCATCTAACAATTTGCTTGAAACCCAATTGTAATATTTCCATGAATAATCTCCGAATATTGACCTTTTGTAAACCAGTCGACCGCTGATTTGACTACCTTTTCTTAGTGTTTACAAGCACAAACTGACACAGTGTGTCTGACAGAATTCACATTAACGCCCTTTTGGCATCCATTGGTTTTAACAGATGGTAAGCAAAGTGGATGTCAAAGAATCTACTAGATGGAAAATTATATAAAACTGAACACTATAGTGATCCTGTCTGACACTGTTAGCAGATCATCCATCCTTTCGCCACAGTCAGCCCCTTTCGCAACGCTATCGTGCCGCCACTATATAATAATCTACTATTGTAGAAAATTAAACACCAAATCGAGTTGGATAACCACTAACTCGACCATTAAAGAATCTTGCACTTAAATGAACTCTTGGGTACTACATTTATGAAACTTGTTGAGGAAATAGTAACACCATATAAGGTGTGTTTAGCAGCTTTTATGTCCACTTTAGGCTTACATGGTAGAGTTTATTATATCTTCCTTCAACACCCACTCGGTAATAACAGATGTAAGATAAGTCGTTAAGTCTAAATGAACAGCAGTGGTGCTACTTCAGACACGTTAGTGTGTAAGGAGATAACTCCACACTATAAGGATGGCAGTTTGTTATCTCGAGATAAATGTTGGTCTCTTGCATTTGTCAATCAAGAACACTACACCTATGAACAAGCATATGAATCTCACTGACAGTCCCACTGCACCAAAGACTAAAATTCTTTCACGAAATACAACTTTACTGTAGCATTGGCCGGAGCAATCGTTTATTATAATAACTTTCTTAAAGAATGATTCGTGTAATTTATTGTTCACATTTGAAATATTTTGGTTCAATTTGTAGGAATCCATTTTCGGAGTGTACAAATTCTACACTAATATGTGGAAATATATGGAACTAGCAGACAAAGTATAACTTTCATTTATTGTTAATGTTGCCATGTGACATGCGATACATGGCATGGTGACGCATATTTCTGTCTTTGCGTTGTTCAGTTTAATAATGGACCACAGTTATATTTATTTTAGAATTATCACTCAAAATTTCTTTTACGATTGTGTAAAATGTGTTCATTATTAGGTCGTGTTAAAGGGAATAAAATGCGATCGTAAAGAAAATATATTGTGGCATTTGCATGTACAGCTTAGATTGTTGTTGTTTAAGCAGCATTTTGGGGACTTCCACATTGAGACATCACACATTGAATTGTTTCCACTTCTTTATTACGAATGTTAATGTCTCGTGTTATGTAATATTTTGTTACCAATAAAATGCGATCGTTCCAAGAATCATCACTAAACTGTGACCTTTTGAAAGATTGTCGACTCCTGTGGCTACTTCTTCTTGTTTTAAAACACAAACTGACACAGTATGTCTAGCACAATTCACGTTGGCTCAGTTGGCTGCTATGGCTTTGATCTGTTTGTTATTGATGATGACAGTCAATGTCCTTCTCAGGGAACAAAACAATACAGCAACCAGAACGTGTTCATCAGCACACAAAAGGGCATTTGGTCAGTCCTCAAGATTGTTTCTACTAATGTCTCTAATTATAAAATTCGTCGATAGCTGCCGGATAGTCCCTTGTTGTAATGTGGCATGGAAGAACGTTTTAATGTCTAGTTCAGATTTCTTCATTGTTTGAAAAGCCCTTCTCTGTGTTGTTCCCCTCCCCTACGCCTCCCATATTATGACATTATAGTTGGGTGTTGTAGGCCATTGTCCTTGTTGACCACTGTTAGTTTTTTTCAATAAAAAAATCTGTATCGTCATAAAAGAAAGAGCAGTAACCTTAAAACAACATACATCATTTAGTAGTAATAAATAGTGTATAAGTGATTTTAAAGCATTGGTGTATACTATAAACCAATATTGGTTATTCCATCAAGCATACGTACTTGATGGTGTAATAAGTGATATGTATCACCTTCAAACTGAGATATGGATTATATGATCAGGTGAAATACAAACACATGTGTATACTCGGCTTTTCGGAGTATATGGTTTAAGTAAGTAATTTGCCGTTTTTATAAAGCATGAACCATTGATTTGTCAAGCATGTTTTGGCCATGGTTAATTTATACTACTAATCCTTCACAAATAGTAGTTTACAGATTGCGTTTTTCTACATAAATCAAGATAAGGAGTTTGATGGTCACAGCTGTGATCATTCCCGAGCATCTCATCTAAAGTTTGACTTCATAACTTGTCGCGTATCTATGGTGGTAATTTTTATAAACACAAACTGATGCGTATTGTCTAGCCAAATTCAACTTGATGCGATGATTACAGAGATAAACAAAGTAGATGTCGTGAGTTTCCAGCTTGTCCTGGAACCATCACGGATAAGCAACGTGAAGTATAAAACTGTCTAAAGGGCAAATTACCATCCACTAAGCAATGGCATGATCCGAAAGATTAGATCTGACGCTGTCATCAGATCAGTCAAGCTCTACCCAAGAGTTCATTAACACTGATCTGCCTTAAGCGACAGTAGATTAATAGAGATATTTATATAGATTAGACGTTTATGTGGTGGAAAGGTCCGAGTCTTGCATCGCAAAAATATTCATAGAGGAATACATACATTTTCATAAATCGATTTGGTACCACAGGTTAGGTGGTTTACTTAAGGATGACATTTAAGTAGTGAAACAGAACATATTAATGTAATCAGTAATACGGAAAATGAACTTATGTTGTCCGAGAGTTGCCCGACGGTTCCTGATTTTAACACGACAATTGTGTTGTACATTAGAACAAAACAATAGTTGGCACTAGTATATGAATGCGCTGATAGTAAATGTGTTTGTTGATGGATAGCAGAACGATGTTGGTGTCGCACAGGACAAATTTACCTGACTATCGTCAAATCCTATTAAAAAAAAAGATGAAAGACTTTATTGTTGATGTGACCGATTGTGGATCGTTGTCAGATTAAAAATTTAATAAACAAATATGCTATAGCGTATTTGAGCCTTGCCTACATGTAGTTATTATCGTGCAAAATTAAAATGGTTGGTTTTTAAAATCCGTTGTTATTTAACCAGCACTTCTGGGTAATTCCAAATTGAGATGGGACGCCTGGAATTTTTTTAAATAGATTTAATTACTTTTTTTCACGAAGGTTAATGTCTGGTTGCTTTTGTATGAACCCATCTAACATTTTGCTGGCAACATAATTGTAACCTTTCCAAGAATCATCACATAACATTTATGACAAGCCGTTTATTACTTTTACCTTTATTCTACTTATGTTGAATTCTTTTCCACAGAAGTGAAATTCTTTTCCATATATGTGAAATTCTTTTCAACATATTTAAAGTTACATAAATGACTTTATTTTACATATGTAGAATAAAATTTCACTTATGTAAAAAGGAATTCAACATATATAAAAAAGGAATTCTACATATTTAAAATAAACCTTAATTCAACATATGTGGAAATCTTTTTCACTTATGTTAAATAAAAAGGTGAGTGAAACTCTTTTGTAGATATGTAAAATAAAAACATCCATTACCTCAATTACTGACTTCTCCCTAACAGCCTGTATTTAGCCTTAATGAATTTGCTCAAAGAGAGAAATCTGATCAGACGGACAACCATCCTCTGCATTTCGAAAAGCATTTCTTATTTCCTAGTGTCTCCGGCTATGGCTTAACATGCATAGCATGTGGAGTATATTCCAATCGTCTTTACATTCGCCTTGAAAGTCATCACCAAGCGATAGGAACATAAATGAAGGTTGGACAAAGTCCATTGTTTTATGGGAGAATTCATTCCACAGTTTTTTGATAAGTGGAACTCTTTTGTGCATATCTAAAATAAAAGTTTATTTTACATAAGTGAAATTCTTTTCCACATATGTAAAACACTTAGGTTTTGGTGTTTTATTTTACTTATGTAAAAAGAATTTCAGATATGTGGAAAATAATTGTACTTTAGTAAAATAAAAGCAAAACTAATTTAACATATGTAGAAAAAGGTAGAAGTGACAAAACGACTTGCCGTAAACATTGGCCTTTTGTAAACCAGTCGACGGCTTATTTGGCTACCCTTTAGTGTTTACAAACACAAACTGACATAGTTTGTCTGGCGGTATTCACGATAGTGTCCTTCCGACATGCAATCGTTTACACAGATGACCAAAGTGGATAACAAATAATCTACTTGGATGGAAAATTTCATCAGTTTAACACTATAGTGATCCTGTTTGACACTGTTATCCGATCAGCCTTTCTTCAATCAATGCCGCCCTGTGAGGGAGCAGGTGGGTCATGGCCCTGCAGAATACTCTCTCGGCTTCCTCGGTCGATCGTAAGAGGCGAGAAAAGAGGTTGCTTTCT